>JAJOOF010013255.1:0-30322 GCA_029582545.1 Solanum lignicaule
ATATTTAAAATTGAAGTATTTACTTATTAATTAAGATCAAATTTAAATTTGTGTTTATGCATTATGATTTTTTTTTTCATTAATTGTTGAGACACCAAAAGGACCGACCACATGCATGTAGTTTCTATGACCACTTCTGATATTGTAATAACTGATGATGCTTGTTTCAGTATTTTTGGAGTCATGAAGGAATAAATGCTTTATTAAACTTTGTCACAAGTCCTTTATTATTCACAACTCCATTAATATTCACCAACTGTATATCTTGTTAGTTGTAATAATAATAATATTAATAATAATAATTTGTTTTTAACTTTATCTAACATGGCAGCATCCGTAATCGAATGATAGGATGAAAAAAAACTACAGTGAATAGGTTAAAATTTTCTAAATTATTGTTTCGTTACCTATTTAGGATCAATAAGGTAGAGGCTAACTCTCTTTGTTTGTAATTAATTATCTCTATTAATAATTTTTATTATTATTATTAATAAAAGATTGATAGATGCGTTGTCTATTGATATAAAATCGTTACAAAAACATATTTAAATTTACACTAGTAGATTTGTCAAGTTCAACATCGATGGGATATGGAGAATTTAGACTTTTTATATAGATTTGGACAACTCTCTCTTGTTAGCTAGTTTTTGATTGAGTTAGACTCAATTTTATTTTTTTAGGAGAGAAGTATTCATTGTAGACACCTCTTAATTCATCACGAATTAATAGTTTTATCTCTGAACTATATATTAATTGTTTTAGAAACACCTTTTAACTTGACTAATTGAACTTAAATACATCTCGATCTTGCAACATGAGTGAAATACATTCCTAAATTCTCGTCAAGTTTAGGGAGCCTCATGATCAAGGGTGTATGTCAATAGTTCAGAACAAAACTATTTTGTCATAATACATAAACATGACCCTTAACTTGGTTTCATCGGATAACTATACCCTCCAACTTTGAGTGTGCACAAGTAGACACTTAAACTTGTATAAAATTGAACAAGTAAACACACGTGTTGACATAATACACGTAGGACGCCACGTAGGACACAAAATTGCAATGTCGGGTGCCATGTAGGATGAATGTGTCTATTTGTTCACTTTTATACAAGTTTAAGTGTGTAGTTGTGCACACCCAAAGTTAAAGGTCATAGTTGCCAACTAACGTCAAGTTAAGGGTTATGCTTATGTATTATATATGTCCACTAATAATTTATGTGAAGTTCAATGGTATCAATACTTCTCTTCTTTTTTTTACATGTATACAACATACAAGAGTTTAGTTGATAAAGTGATCGAGACAAAGTCAACAACGAAAATCTTCCAGGTCATTCCGCCAAAAATATATAAATATTCCAACTAGCCATAAAATATGATTTTTTGCTCTTTGGGATGTAAAAACTGTTCTTCACTGATGCCATCAATGCTTAACGGTACAATGAAAATTGTGTCGGCTTAATCATTGTTCACCAAATACTACAAAAATATTGAGGGGTGAGGAATCTGATAATTTAGTGTAGGGTCCAGTGTTCCAGCTCCCCCACACTTGCTAACACCAGCTGTTCTTCTTTCAATTTCTCTCAATTCATTAGTTGGAATTGTTCTTTAATCAAGATCTACTTTCTCTCTCTCTCTCTCACAATACAAAATGCAAAAAAGGGTCAAAAGATAGAGGGGTCCAACTCTTTTCTTATCTTTTTGTTTTCTGTTACAGAGAAGAAGAGGAAGAAGAAGATGCCACATTGTTGTGACTCTTGACAGTTGGAAAAAAGAAGAAAAAAGCTGCAGTCTTTGAACAATACAAGAACAGAATACAAGCTTTTCTGAGATCTGTGCAGCTCCAATTTTAAAGGGTATTGTTCAAATCAATAAATTTGATGTTATTTTTTTCTGTTTTCTTGAAGTTTTTGCTGTTTTGGTATGTGGGTAGTGCATAGTTTTCTGAAAAGTTGATATCTTTCATAATTTTAAAGGGTATTGTTCAAATCAATAAATTTGATGTTTTTTTTCTGTTTTCTGGAAGTTCTTTCTGTTTTGGTATGTGGGTAGTGCATAGTTTTCTGAAAAGTTGGAATCTTTGTTTGAATTTGAGCTATGGGATAAAAGGAAGCTAATTGAAATGGCATTGTTCTTGAGGCTATAGGTGCATTATCTTATCTTCCAAGTTTGTATTTTTTTTTCTTCTTTCTTTGAAGTATTGAGTATGAGAGTCAATTTATGGGTTGATGAGATTCTCTTGTTTAGCAGCCTAGTTTTATGGATTCAGAATCTTGTTTGGTTGTATATCTGGTTGAAAAATTAGATTTGGATAATCTAGGCTCACAAAAAAACTGTATAACTTGGTTAGACATAGTATTATTCATAGATCTTTCTGTTCTTACATTTTTCAACTTGTACCTTGTGTTGATTCCCCCTCTCTCCTTTAAGACAAACATATTGTAAATTATGGTGTTTGACCATGAAAATTGCGAGTATTTGAAAAATTAGTTTTTTTTTGTTTTCGAAGTGAAAAATGATATTTGAAAATTGTTTTGTTTGGCAATGAATACAAATTGAAGTTGTTTTTTGGATTTTTGTGAGTAATTTGGAGTGAAAACAGTTATTTGGTGTTTTTCAAATTCTTGAACTCGTATTCCGGAATTTTATGGACAAACGACTTTTAGGCATTTGTACATTAATGTGAAATTGTGATCTTTCACATGATACTTCATGCCAAGTACCTTTTAGGCATTAGATTGGATATTTCTCTTTCTGTTATTTTACTAAGTTTACCTGAATCTCCAATTGAAAAGGTTGAATCATCCCTGTAATGTAGTGTGTTTTGTCTTCTAGATAAGACAATTTGTCGAACGAGAAGATGGGGAAGAAAGGAAGCTGGTTTTCTTCAGTAAAGAAGGCTTTGAGCCCAAATTCTAAGGAAAAGTCTGACAAGGTTATGTTGAAATAATCGTATACTAGTACTTCTCTAGAATGATGTAACATTTTTTTGACACATATAACTGGTGCCTGACATTTCTTGAGTGTTATTTCAGAAAGATGGTAAATCAAAGAAGAAATGGTTTGGGAAAGAAAAGCAGTCACTCCCGGATTCTTCAACTTTGGTGGTTGCCTCAGTGTCTCCTCCGCGACCTGTTCCTCCGGTGGAAGAGGTCAAACTGGCTGAAGTGGAAGAAGAACAGACGAAACATGTGTATTCCGTTGCAGTTGCTACAGCTGCAGCAGCCGAAGCGGCTGTTGCAGCTGCCCAGGCTGCTGCAGAGGTTGTTCGATTAACTACAGTCAATCAATTCCCAGGAAAATCCAAGGAGGAAATAGCTGCTATCAGGATTCAGACAACATTTCGAGGATATCTGGTATGCATTTCCACTCTCATATTTTGTCATTTCAAGTGATTTTCCCCTTTTCGGGAGAATTTCTTTCAGCTAGTTTATAATAGACTTGATTCTCTTAGTAAGAAAAACAATAGAGAGCTAGTTTGCTGTTTAATTTTACTTTACTTGTGAAAACATGATTTGGTACTGAGATAGAACTTTGTGTTCGGCGTTTCATTTGCAGGCCAGAAGAGCATTGAGAGCTTTAAGAGGACTTGTCAGACTCAAAACATTAGTTGATGGTCCTACTGTCAAACGGCAAACTGCAAATACTCTGAAATGCATGCAGACTTTATCTCGTGCGCAGTCTCAGATTAGTTCTAGAAGGAGCAGGTTGTTGGAAGAGAACAGAACTCTCCAGAGGCAGCTTATGCAGAAACATGCAAAAGAACTTGAGAGTTTGAGGGTCAGTATTCTTCCTTGATTCCAACTTTTTCTAAGAAATGGATTTGGTGCTGGAATAATGGAATTTCATTTTCC
This sequence comes from Solanum lignicaule, assembly GCA_029582545.1. Classification (NCBI taxonomy): domain Eukaryota; kingdom Viridiplantae; phylum Streptophyta; class Magnoliopsida; order Solanales; family Solanaceae; genus Solanum; species Solanum lignicaule. The sequence continues at coordinate 3,858 of JAJOOF010013255.1, forward strand.
ATTAAAATAACTGAGATGAATTTGTTCTCAAATCGACCGTGACAGTGTTCAAGTGAAGTTTACTGGTAACTGTTATATCGTTGCACAGTAAAAAGATTGTGTTTGGAAATTTCACCAGGAGCAATTCATCTGTTTGTCCTACATTTGTGAACAAAATCTTTGTATAATTTGTGAATGCCTTTTTGCGTTTTTAACAATATGCTATAGCTGAGTATTTAACGGCTTAGATCTTGTAAGTAACATATTTTGTGCTAGCAGCCCAAGTTGATCTCTTTGTTTTTATTTGTTTCCTTTGAAGGATTTGGGGATGGGGGTCCTCTTGTCTAAGGGTGTGTGAGGTTTTTTTTATTGCGCCTCGTCTAATGTTTTCTGTTTTGATAGAGAGGGGAGGAATGGAATGATACTCTACAATCAAAAGAGCAAATTGAAGCAAGTTTGCTCGGCAGATATGAAGCTGCAATGAGACGAGAAAGAGCACTCGCCTATTCATATTCCCACCAGGTACTACATTAATCGTTTTTTTTATATACAACTATTAACATTTTGAAAGAGGGCAGTTCAATTCCCAAGGCTATGTTGTGTGGTATGCAAATGGTGATGAATGTAGCCTTCTACCGTTGTGCCAAGGAGATGTTTCAAAAAGTCATATTTTTGTATAGTCAAAATTTTACAATGATATTTACCAAAGAAAAAAAGAGAGGAAAAATCCAAACTTAAATGATGATATTATTGCTGATATCTTTGCTTCATTTCTTCTCTTTTATTTTCTGTATTAACCAATAACCTATGCATATCTTCTTCAAAGGAATAACTTTCCATGTTTAAACATATATGATTTTTCTCGTGAGGTTTTAACGACATTACTAGTCATTGATTTGTCAAAAATGTTGTCTGGACAGCAAACCTGGAAGAAGTCATCAAAAGCTACCAATTTGTTATTTATGGATCCAACCAATCCTCAATGGGGTTGGAGCTGGTTAGAGCGGTGGATGGGTGCTAGGTCTAGGGAAAACCAAAACATGTCCGAGAAAGAACTAAAAAGTGATCAAATGTCTGTTAGAAGTGCCAGCATGAGCATGGCTGGAGGGGAAATTACCAAGGCATTTGCCCGTCATCAGCTGAATTCTGAACTCCCATCTTCTCCTTTAAGCCAAAAACCAAACCGTCCTTCAAGCCGCCAGTCTCCTACTACACCTTCCAAGCCATCCACAGCTAGAAAACCGAAACCAGGAAGTGCAAGAGTCAGTGCAATAAACCAAGAAGATGACACACGAAGCGTGTTTAGCGTTCAATCAGAAATGAACAGGAGGCATAGCATTGCAGGATCATCAGTAAGAGATGATGAGAGCTTGGGAAGCTGCTCATCCGTACCAAGTTATATGGCGTCCACTCAGTCAGCAAAAGCAAGAACAACACGATTGCAGAGTCCATTAGGCGTGGAAAATGGCACACCACCGGCAAAGGGATCAGCAGGATCTGTGAAGAAGCGACTCTCTTACTCACCTTCACCAGCCATTACAAGACGGCATTCTGGTCCACCAAAGGTCGAGATTACCTCCACAAACACCTCTAATGCTGATAAATATGAGAATGGAGTTGTCAACTAGCCTGTCTTATCACAAAGTAATAAGCTGTCCGCGGCCTTGCTATACCAGGTAAACGCAGAGGAGATACATGAAGATTTGGAACAAAGGCATTCGTTGATCGACTCAATGCAACTTCAACTTCTCCATAAAATCAACACGAGTTCGTTACTGTATGTGCGTTCCTGCGTGGTGCTTGATTTTTTAATTTATCAGAGAAAAAATGATACTTTTTTTTTTTTTAAATATTCGCTTCTCCCACGAGTGTTGATCATTTGAGATTGAGATAGTTGTGAATTTATTTTAGAGGAAGCATTTTCTTGTTTTTTGTGATTATATATGATTCCATCTTTATTATGTATACAAAATGGTAAAACAAGAGAGACTATTTCTTTATTTAGTCAATGGACATTGTTGTTGTTCTGTCTTTAGACCAACTGGTATTTGCCTTCAAGAATTATGGAGATGTGCTACTAATGAGACATCATCAGAGTAGTTGGTTGTTAAGTAGTTAAAAGGTGGTTAGGATGATTAAGGGTAGTATAGTCTTTTCTCTTAAAAGTTGTTATAACTAATTCTTCCAATAGTTAGTTACATAAACAACTATAAATACATGTTCATGTCATTGTACAAGTTAGCCTTTTGAGCTCATAAATGGAATTCTTCTTTCTTCTCTTCTACTAGCTTCTGTAAATCGTGTCTACGTTCATGGTATCAAAGCCATACACAGTGACGAACTGTGATAGGCATTTTAGGTTGAAGAATCAGAGAGTTGCTTTGTCGATTCACAGATTCGAATCAGAGAGTTGCTTTATCGATTCACAGATTTATCAGATTCTCAGTTGATCTGCAGATTAGAGTTCACGTCTGTTATTAACTGAGTTTGATTCTTATTCCGCAATAAGTTTGATTACTATGTCTCCAGATTGAGTAGCTGAAGAACTAGATCAAGGTATCAACAATGGAGAAATTGCTGGTTTCTTCGCTTTGCCTTCTAATACAGTCTCATCATCTCAAGGTATTGATTACAACCATCCTCTGTTTCTTAGTCCTACTGATGTGAGTGGTGTTAGCCTTATCTCTTTTCAATTACTTGGCATTGAGAATTATACATTGTGGAATCGATCTTAAACACTAGCTCTATTGGGAAGAAATAATATAGGATTGGTGGATGGATCCTGTAGGAAGGAAGTTTATGATGAAGAACTGTGGGGGCAATGGGAGAGGGTAAATGCCATTGTATTGTCTTGGTTAATGAACTCAGTCTCTAAGAGTCTTTTTAGTGGTGTTGCTTTTGCTTCGAGTGCTTTGCAAATTTGGAATGACTTGAAAGAGAGATTTGATAGAGTAGATGGCTCTAGAACATATAGTCTTCACAAAGACATTGTAACATTGCAACAAGGTACTAATTCAGTTTCTGAGTATTATACAAGACTTAAAACTTTGTGGGATGAGTCTGAACTTTTAGTGCCTGCACCTTGTTGCAACTGTGATAAATCAAAAGGATTTGTGGCTCACATGAATAGGCAGAAGTTGTATCAGTTTTTTATGGGGTTAAATGAGTCCTTTCAACAGGCCAGAAGTCAGACTCTGATGCTAAATCCTCTACCTACTATTAATCATGCTTATGCTATGATAGTAGGAGATGAAAGCCAAAAAGCAGTGATGTCTCACAGCAACAACATGGGAATGAACACAGTTAGTGCTGACTTTGTGGCTATGTATTCTAAATTTGCATCTACCTCAGGTGTAAATCAGAGATTCAAGAGGAACTCAGTCTTGATTTGTGACTTTTGTAAGTGTAAAGGTCATAGCAAAGAGTATTGCTACAAGATCGTAGGGTATCCATCTGACTTCAAGTAAAAAAGGAAGCCACAAGGTACTGCATCAGATGGCAATCCTGATCAGGTTCACTTCTCCTATGGTATGAATACGAATGTGTAGGTACCAGGATGGGGAAGAAAAACTGATAGCTCTCAGAGTGATCATGGTGTACCAGGTCCTTCCAATTCTTCTAAGTTGTTGAGTCAAGCTGAACTGGATGTGAAGCAGTTGTTGAAGGGTTGCACTTTCACAAATGATCAATATGATCACATTCTCAAAGGTTTTCAGCACAAGACAGACATTACCTCATTGGATTGTAATGCTACACCTGCTGCTGCTCACACTGCAGGTAAATCATTACATGTTCCTGATATTAGCAGAGTGTGGATTGAAGATACTGGTGCTACTAACCATATGGTATCTGATTTAAATATGTTTATCAAAGGCACTATTTCGAAATTAGAGGTTCCTAAGGTTGTGTACTTACCTAATGGAGACAGTACTCATGTGACACATGCAGGCTCATATGCATTAGGAGATAATGGTATTATTTCCAATGTGTTGTATCTACCTGACTTCCAATACAATTTGATGTCTATCAGCAAATTAACAAATGAGCTAGACTGCTCAGTTACTTTCTTCCCTAACTGCTGTGTTTTCCAGGAGCTTTACAGTGGAAATCTGAAGCAAATTGGTGAAGAAACAAGTTGTCTGTATACTCAAAAACATGTCAGTGATCAAAGGGATATAGCTTTAAGTGTGTCTCAAGTTTCTACAAATATGGAATGTGGCATCAAAGGCGAGGACATGTCTCTTCTGGTGTCCTTGCTAGAATGTTTTCTACGAATAAAGAAAGTCAGTGTAAGGTGTCTAAGTGTTTAGCTTGTCCTTATGCCAAGCAAACTAGACTTAGTTTTCCTACTAGCAGTATCAAGAGTTGTGACTGTTTTGAGTTGATTCATATCGACCTTTGGGGTCCATATAATACAACTACTTTTGATGGAAACAAGTATTTTCTTACTATAGTGGATGACTGCTCAAGAATGACTTGGTTGTTTCTTCTTAAACATAAATATGATGTTTGTGCTTCCTTACAAATGTTTGTGCAATATGTTCATAATCAATTTGCCAAGACTATTAAGACAATAAGGTCTGATAATGGCACTGAGTTTGTAAACTCTACTTGTGCAAGCATGTTTCAAAAGTTAGGTATTATACATCAGAGATCTTGTCCATATACACCCCAGCAGAATGGGGTGGCTGAAAGAAAACACAGGCATCTTCTTGAAGTTACAAGAGCACTAAGATTTCAAGCAAAAATTCCTATCAAGTATTGGAGGCATTGTGTATTAGCAGCAACCTACATTATTAATAAACTTCCTAGCAGTGTACTTGATTTTCAAGCTCCTTATGAGAGATTATATGGTAGCAAACCATTACTGTCCCATTTTAAGACTATTGGTTGTTTATGCTTTGCCAAAAATCTTACTGAACATGATAAACTAATGCCTAGAGCCAGGTCAGCTATTCATATGGGGTATTCAGCAACACAAAAAGGGTATATTCTTCTGGATCTTACCACCAAAGTCTTTTTTTTGTAAGCAGAGATGTTATGTTTAGGGAGGACATGTTTCCCTTTGCATATGATAAACATTCTGGAAGACACCAATTATTCACATATATATTCCAAGGCAGTTCAGATGTCAATTTTCAAGAGTTGTCTCAGCCAGCTTATGTATCTTATAATCCTGAGCATGAAGGTCCTGAACCTGACCTTGCAAATCAGGAGCTTGAACACCTTGGAGATCTAGAACATGTCCAGCATATGCTTGAGAATTCAGATGATAACTTGACTGCAGTTTGTGATCCTTTAGCAGAACTAAGCTCAGGTAGTTCTTCTTTTGGTACTGACACTCTTATGGATTCTAGTCAAGAGGGTCCACTGGTTGTTGTATCAACCTGAGATCAGAAGGTCCACTAGAACTAAGCAGTCTCCTGCTTGGCTGACAGATTTTGTTACACCAAAGGCAGTGAAGTATCCTATGGGAAATTATGTGAGCTATAACCATCTCTCCTCCTCTTATCAGTGTTATATTGTTGCTTCTTCCTCACTGAAGGAACCTAGTACATATTCTAAAGTTGTGTCAGATCAAAGGTGGATAAATGCTATGCAATTGGAAATTCAGGCATTAGAAAGCAACAATACATGAGTGGTTACTGATCTTCCCCAAGGAAAGAAACCTATAGGTTGCAGATGTGTATATAAGATTAAGTATAAGGCTACTGGTGAAATTGAGAGGTTCAAGGCAAGGTTGGTGGCTAAAGGCTACAGTCAACAAGAAGGCATATATTACAAGGAGACTTTCTCACCTGTGGTTAAAATGGTCATAGTGAGATCTATAGTCTCTCTTGCAGCATCTAGAAAATGGCATATTCATCAGATGGATGTCTTTAATGCTTTTCTTCTAGGTGATTTAGAGGATGAAATTTATATGTAGCTCCCTCAAGGTTTTGTCAGTCAAGGGGAGAAGGTTTGTAGACTGACTAAGTCCCTATATGGTCTCAAACAAGCACCAAGACAATGGAATCACAAGCTGACTGAAGCTCTTATTGCTCTCAAATTCAGACAGAGCAGTATGACTATTCTTTGTTTATTCAAGATTCAGAGGCTGGTATAGTCATTGTACTTGTGTATGTTGATGATATGTTGGTTACTGGAAGCAGTCTGAAATTGATTGAAGAGACAAAGCAAGCTTTACAAAAGTGTTTCAAAATGAAGGATCTAGGTGAACTAAAGTATTTTCTAGGCATTGAGTTCACTAAGACAGAACAAGGTATACTTATGCATCAAAGAAAGTATATCTTGGAGCTTATAGCTGAAGTAGGAATGTCAGCAGCAAAGCCTGCAGAAATCCCATTGATGTTAATATCAAGCTAACATCAAAACAGTATGGTGAGCAAATAAGGGACAAGAAGAATTCTGAAGATCAGTTGGTGGATCCAATATCATATCAAAAGCTAATTGGGAAATTGTTGTACCTTAATATGACAAGACCATATATATCATTTAGCACTCAGACTCTAAGTTAGTTCTTACAGCAGCCAAAGAAGTCACATATGGATGCAGCTTTAAGAGTGGTGAGATATCTCAAGAAACAGCCTGGACAGGGTCTGCTATTGACTAGTTCTTCAAATGAATTGGTTACTGCATGTTGTGATGCAGACTGGGCCTCTTGTCCACTTACCAGGAGGTCTGTTACAGGCTACATGATCAAGATAGGCAACTCTTTAGTGTCATGGAAAGCAAAGAAGCAAACCACAGTCTCCAAAAGTTCAGCTGAAGATGAGTACAGAAGTCTTGCATCTACTGTGTCAGAATTAGTATGGTTACTTGGGATGTTAAAGGAAGTAGGAGTTGAAGTGCAGTTGCCAATACAAGTATACAGTGACAGTAAAACAGCAATACAAATAGCTGCAAATCCAGTCTATCATGAGAGGACAAAACATATAGAAATAGATTGTCACTTCATAAGGGAAATGATACAACTAGGTTCAATCAAAGTGAATTATATACCAACACAAGAACAACCAGCAGATATTTTGACAAAGGGGCTGTCCAAAAGTCAACATGAGTATTTGTTATCCAAGCTGGGAGTGTTGAACAGTTTTACTCCTCCTAGCTTGAAAGGGAGTAATGAGACTTCATTAGAGTAGTTGGTCATTAAGTAGTTAAAATGTGGTTAGGATGATTAAAGGTAGTATAGTCTTTTCTCTTAAAAGTTGTTATAACTAATTCTTCCAATAGTTAGTTACATAAACAACTATAAATACATGTTCATGTCATTGTACAAGTTAGCCTTTTAAGCTCATAAATGAAATTCTTCTTTCTTCTCTTCTAGTAGCTTCTGTAAATCGTGTCTACGTTCAACTACTAATGACAATTCAAATGAATTAGGTTATATATATTAATATTTTTTATGAAGAGTGTCCATCTGGACACCCTGATACCACCATAGCACCACCCTTGGTGGCAAGTATGAACAAAATGTGTCACGTCAGTGGTATAAATATGTACAACTTTTAACGAGTAACGAGTGACATGATCAAGATATTTTTGATAATTTGATTACGCATTTGAGCTTTTTTCCTAATACTTATTGTAATTTTAAGTCATCTTAGATTTCAATTATGAATACGATAATTTTGAAAGGAAATAGTTAATTGAAAATCTAATCTTGGTAATATATTAGAGAGAAAATTGTCATTTCAAACAATCAAAGTATATAATCTCCTATATAAGTTTTTGTTTGACTCTTTACAAGTATAAGCACTTATCCCGAACTTTAAATGGGGAGCAAAATTGCCTCATTTCAAATAATTCAATAGAAAAATGACCAATTTTTCTTTGTTTTGGATCAACTATCAGTAGGAAGAGTATTTTTGAGCTAGTTAACTAAGTGAGCAATATTTTAGAACTTAGTTAACTAACACGACATTATTTTTAAATAACAATAAAAATAAAGTAAAATTGATATTTCAAATAATTCAGGAATTTTGTTTTTTGTCCTTATTCCAGTTATGATTAAGTGATAACAATAAAACCTACTCATTTGGTCTAAAATATTGAATTCTTTTTCTAGCAATACCAAAATAGGAAGTGTATAAGACGTTTGCTCGGATGATAAATACCTTCGATTAGGGGGTACAAAATTGAACTGAAAACCGAACCAAATTGCAAATTGAATCAAATAAAAAAAAAATTCGACTAGTGGTTTGGTTTGACTTGATTTGGTATTGAAAAAAAAAATCGATTATATTTGGGTTGGTTTGGTTTTAACTAAAAAAAATCAACCCGAGATCAAACTAACCCGACATTATATATATAATTTTAAAATTTTATTTTATACATAAAAATATTTACTTTGATATAATTTTAAAATATTTCTTATACTTTTTCATAGTTTTTATCTTTTAATATATTATTTTAAGTTTGAAACTTAGAATTCTGAATGGTCCAATAAAGATTATAGTCTACAGATGTTGCTAATTATAATAAAGCTTAAATCAAAATCAAATTAATACTAATGCAAAAAGAAAATCAATTCAACTCTAAGAATGACAATAATATTGAATATTTGTTCTTTAGTTATACATTGGTTTAGACAATTAAAATACATTATCTAATTTTAATTTCCTTTAATATTTAGTCATGTAACTAATACTTATTGAACTTATTTTAGCATGATTTAGTACTTTTAAATTATGATAATTTTCATTATGACTTGTTAATTTGCAATATTTGTTTTACGCGATTTCATTATTATTATTTTTATTGGATATTTTAGCGTCATTAATCATATCATATTTTATGTTTTTTTTAAGAAACACCTTAGATAGTTGTATTTTGATAGGACTAAAGAAATATTTAAAGTACAAGTAAATTATATGTTTCTATGAATACTTTACCGGAAAAACCCGAAACAATCCAAAAAACCGAAAAAACCGAAAAAATCCAAAAAAACCTGAGGTTGAGAAACCTGAGTTTTATTGATTTGGTTTGGTTTATAAATTTAAAAATCCGACACAAATAGTTTGATTTAATATTTGAAAAATTCGAACCAATCCGACCATATAAACCCCAACCTCCGATCACATAGAGAGTGGTCAAACGCTTGTTCCCCGAGGGTGGGTCTTCCATATCAGGACATTTATTATCTTGCATTAATTTTTCTTTCTTTTCTAGTTAAGTTCGTTTTATTTTCTTTATCCCATACTCACTGACAAAAACAAACACAGTTAAGTGAAAGAAGACAGTGCTCAGTGACTTGGGAAACTGTGTTTTGCTTAGCTGATAGCTATAGCTATTGTGTACGAACGTAAATTAAGCTACGTACCCTCGATTGCTTCACCCCCATTAGGGTTCTTTCATCTGCTTCATTTTTCTTGGAGCTTGAGCCACATTTTCTTTCATTTTTTACCCCCCCACAAAGGAACTGCTGAAGCTTGTTTTCTTGATTTTCACTTTCTTGAGATCTTTTTGGGTAAGTCTTAAGAAACTGTTCATTTATCTACACAAGTGTTGGAGAAGGGTTGCTTTTTTGTTCTTTGGAATGTTGGTGTTTCCTCTGTTTATATGTATTTGGGTGTGTTTTGTATTTGCTGAGAGCACTGATTTATCTTGTGGGTTAGTTTCTTTTTTGATAAAGTTTCAGTCTTTGAAGAAATTTTGCCTTTGTTTTACAATGTACTAGGTTGGCATGGATTTGGAGCACTGATTTTTCATGTGGGTTGGTTTCTTTTTGGATGAAGTTTCAGTCTTTGGAGAAATTTTGAGTTTGTTTTACAAAGTACTAGGTTGACATAGCTTTATAGCACTGCTTTTTCATGTGGGTTAGTTTCTTTTTTTGATAAGTTTCAATCTTTGGAGAAATTTTGAGTTTGTTTGCTATGTACTAGGTTGACATAGCTTTAGAGCACTGATTTTTCATGTGGGTTAGTTTCTTTATAGATAAAGTTTCAGTCTTTGGAGAAATTTTGAGTTTGTTTTACAATGTACTAGGTTGACATAGCTTTATAGCACTGTTTTCTCTTGTGGGTCGTTTTCTTTTTTGATAAAGTTTCAGTTTTTGGAGAAATTTTGAGTTTGTGTACTAGGTTGACATTGCTTTAGAAGTCTGATTTTTCATGTGGGTTGGTTTCTTGTTTGATAACGTTTCAGTCTTAAGGAGCTCTTGTGTTTTTTTTCACTGTAGGTAGACATAGCTTTAGAGCTCTGATTTTGGAGGCTTTGTTGTTTTCCACAAGCAGATATAACTGTTTTATTTTGTGGTCTACTTGGGGAGGGCAATGAAGAGTTTGTAATTTCTTTGGATCTATGTCACCTAACATAAACATGAAGAAGGAGAGGAAAATATCACCCAGAAACTTTTAGATTATTTAGTATTGCTTTGTGTTTTTACATAAAAAATATAATTAGAAGTCCCACAACTCACAAGTGACTTTTTATCTCAAGAGTAAACATGATTGATCCATTTGGGTAGAGGGTATGGGGGTGTGGAAAAGCTAATAATGGATCTTATTTTGGTGCTGTGTCTGCTGTCTCTTTTCAGCTTGATGGATTTTCAAGTTTCCCTTCTTTTGAAAAGCATTATCTGTTTGTCAATCCTTATAGGTCACTAGTGATTACTGTGTTAAATTGTGACTTTTGAATTGTTTGCTAAAATGTGGTTTCAAATGTCATTTTCTTATGCACCATGTTGTTTCTATACAGTATAAGCACTGCAGTAAAAGTTGAAGTAAAAGTTAAGAAAGTTGATAAATGGCTTACATAATGATAGTACTTTGTTTTCTTGGATTGCAAATTTCATTGTCTTCCAATTTTCTTTTTTTTTTTTTTTTTGGTTTCTTCCTCCGGTAGTAGGTTTGTTGTGCAAGTGGAGGCAGTTTCTACGTTGTTTTCTTGATAGTGCTGTTTGTTTTGTTTTATAAGTATCTATTATGAATGTGAAAGTTTTCAGATCCCTCAATAGCATTTCTTTAACAGATAGGGAGTCTGCTAAAATGTTTCTCGTGTTGCAGGTCAGGTTGGTCTTTGAAGAAAACAAATTAAGTTTGTCATTTCTACATCTTCCATTGAGAGGAAATGAGCATGCAGACACCAAAAACAAGGTATTTCTAAATTCATTCATGCTGCTTTTGGTGAACTTTGCAAGTAATTCAAAGGCCTCAACTTATGTTTTTTACCCCTCCTTCCATGAGATTTGAATAAAGTGGTTTATTGGTTATATTGTAAGATCAATTCAAAGAGTATCTTAACTAATCAACAACTATGAATTCACAGTTTCAATTTGTCCCATTCATTTCATTCCCGCATAGGCAAATTGATTTCTAAAACAGCAGATGATGATTGTCTTGAGCCATTGGTCCTTTGAGCAAAGAATCGCCTGTGCAACTGCTCTGTGACAGTGAACGAAAATACTACATTCTTAATTATAGTTGATGAATGATATTTTTTAGATGCTCATATCTGTGCTTTGAAAATGAACATGGATCAGCTTTTCTATCTCAAAAAAAATAACACTGAAGTGATCCTGAGGAAAGGAAGGAGTGTTATAGCAATAATTCAAAGTTCCATTTTGTCTTTTCATGTTGCAGCTGCAGATTATTTGATATGTGATCCATCTTTGAAAATCTATACTCCCTCCGTTTCAATTTATTTGTTTGGTTTTGATTTGGCATGGAGTTTAAGAAAGTAAAGAAGACTTTTGAATCTTGTGGTCTTAAACTAAAGATATGTAGCATACCAAAATGTCATTTAATCAGTCTTATATATGTCATGTGGAAAATTGAAACTAAAGAGTTGCCAACAAAGGACAGAGGCGATCTTTTTGAAACGAACTTAAAAGGAAATTAAGACAAAACAAAAAATGAGACGAAGGGAGAGTATTATTGAACTTCTATAATTTATTAGAAAATAAATACTACTACTGCTGCGTTAGTTCTGCAAAGTTAATTTGCATGACTGTTGTGAAATCATTCTCTGCTGATAGTTCATCTCTTGTTGTTTGAGTATCTCGTTCTCCTTCTCACATGTTTTTGGCTGAAGGACTGTTTCTGTTGAGGTGCCGCAAAGGACATCTTCATCTACAACAAAGACAACTCGAAAGCTCAGAACTTCAGGGCCAGAGGTTGATTCTGTTTCATCTCCAAATCCAGCAAGCAGGACACCAAAAGACAGGAGTCCTAAAGTTATTGGTCGCCGGTCACCACGAAGTCCAGCAATAGAGGTACTTGAGTAATAAACTGATCTTGAATATTTCTTTGGCCCAAAATTTATTGTATTACTTGAAGAATGTTAAAACCCTTGATTTTAATGTTCATCAATGATTATCAGTACCGAGACAAGGTATATCAAATAAGCGGAAATAAATTTTCTTCTGTTTACATTCTTATAGTTAGCAGTTAGAATGTCCCTTTATGCTTAGTTTAAATCTGCAGAACCCTCTGCATCTGTAGCTTTCTTTGCTCTGTTGGACTTGTTATTTTGTTAAGGTGGAAAATAATTGTTGCAAATTCATTGAACATGGTGCTCCTGTTATCTTGCTTATTCCTTGACTGCTGTTGCCTGTCTGACTTGCTGGCAGTTGCACTGATTGATGGAAGTTTTAGTTTATACAACTTTAAAAGTCGAGAATTCATGAATTGTCTCTTTTATTTATATTTTGTTTCTGTTTAAGTTGATCTCTTGTTACTAAGATGACCAACCATTGTTCTTATTTTCCAAAACACAGGAGAAGCATCCAGGCAGAATGTCCGCTTTGGAAGACCAGCTTGCTCAACTTCGCGAGGAGGTGAAGGCAGCAAAGGAACAACTCAGTTTATCAGAATCATTGAAGAAAACGTCTCAACAAGAGGCTGACGAAGTTAAGAGGCAGTTAGCAGTCATGTCAGAGAAGCTTGAGGAGTCTGAGAAGCAGCTGCTTAAATGCTCTGATTCTGAGGAAGCTCAACTCTTGGAGATACGCAAGATCTCACAAGATAGGGATCGAGAATGGAAATCTGAACTTGAGGCTGTACAGAAGCAGCATGAATTGGACTCTGCTGCTCTGGCATCCTCCCTGAATGAAATCCAGAACCTTAAACTTCAGCTTGATAGAGTAACTGATTCTGAAGCCACTCAAGCTCGCCATGCTGAATCAGCTCATTCTGAGACCCAAAGCTTAAGGGTACAACTCAAAGAAACCCTTACATTGCTTGAGCAATTGCAAAACCAGTTAAACAAAAGCAAGGAATCTGAAGCTACTGTGCTTGAAGAAGTGAGTAAAGCTCAGTTGGAGTTGGAAGTTGCAAAGATGACAGGCAATACTTTACGCTCGGAAGGTCTGAAGGCAATGGAGGCTTGCAAATCCTTGGCATTGGAGTTGGAACAGTCAAAGCGTCAAGTGGCTGCATTGGAGGAACGTGTCAACAAACTCCAGTCTGATCAAAACAGCAAAAACATGAACCTGGTAGATCCTACAGAAAGTTCTGCAGCTGCACAAGAAATTGGAATCAATGTGGAAGCTGACGAACTAAAAACTGAGTTCAGTAATCTTAAAGACGAGACAAATCAACTAAGAGCTGCAGTGGAGGATTCTGAGAGAAAGTATCAGGAAGAATGCATTCAGAACACATTGCAGATAAGAAGTGCTTATGAGATAGTGGAGCACACAAAGTATGAATCAATTCAAAGAGAGACTGAATGGACCTCAAGGTTAAGTGCTGCAAAAGCAGATATGGAAGAGTTAAAGGAGAAATTGATGAACAACGAAGCTGAATTACAAATGATTTCAGATGAAAATAAGGGCCTGAATGTACAACTTGAAGTAATGCAGTCAGTTGACCGCGAGTCTGAATTACAAGATGAACTGAAGAAATCAGAGTCGCTCTTAGCAGATTTACGGGCAAGTTTATCTGACAAAGAGACAGAGTTGCAGAGTACCACTGAGGAGAATGAGATGCTGAAGTCAGAAATCAAGAAGAGGGAAATGGAGAGTACCAAAGTGAATGATGAGGTTCTTGCCTTAGCAGAAGCCGTGAGAATTGCTGAAAGAGAGGCCCTGATGAAGCTGGGGTATTTGAGTGAGGAAGCAGATAAAAGTAGCAGAAAAGCAGCACGAGTCATCGAGGAGTTGGATGCAGTGCAGACAACTAACTCTGATATGGAAGCTGAGTTGAGGAGGTTAAAGGTACAATCTGATCAATGGAGGAAGGCTGCTGAAGCAGCTGCAGCTATGCTCTCAACTAACAATAATGGGAGATACGTCGAGAGAACAGGCTCTTTGGACTACCATACTATTGGTGGCAAGCTGCGTTCTCCGTTATCTGAAGATATGGATATTGATTACTCACCCAAGAAGAAGAATGGCACTATGTTGAAGAAGATTGGTAGTTTATTAAAAAAGGGCCACAAATAGATGCATATCATGCATGTTTCAAATAAACATTGTTCTCTTCTCTAGTAACCGTAATCTACTATTTTCCCTTCCCAGGTACTCTTGCTGAGCTTCGGCCTCCTGGAAAAATCTCTTAGCTGATTTTTGTAAAGCTATTCCAGAATTGTTGAGACCTCTATGATCTCACCTGCCACTACTGATATGCTTCCTTAGGAGATAGTAAGCAATGTAACTTCATTTGCAATTTTTCAGTTGAAGCGTTCATATGTAGACTGTTGTGCATCCCAACAATGTTTCTACTAAGTGTAATGAACCCCGGGCAGTTGATTAATCGTAGGATTTACTGTCTGTTCTTCAAATTTATACGTTAACGATAGTAATCTGGATGAATTTTCACTGTAGCTTTGTTGTGTGTGCTTCATCTTGTTTCTTAACTCATCTTCATTATGTGCAAGGGTCTACTTTCTAAGTGGTAGAAAAATGAACATTGGGTTTAACTCAGCTCCAATAGTTAAGCTCACGAGGGAAGGATTGTTCAAGACCATATAAAAAGTCCATGTTATCTCACAAATGATGTTGGGGCTCCAACATCGTCCCATAAGTTCATGATTGGACATATGAAGCGTGGATACTATAAGATAAGAGGCCCAACATTGGAAACAATGAATTGGGATGATCTCGACTTTAATACAATTAATTGCCCTCTATTGAAAACTTCTAGCTAGGGGATGACAACTAGAAATAATGTCTATCCTTATAACCTGGAAAAAGAATCTGTAGAAAGTAAGAAACTAATAATATTGGCTGGAGGATGTTACTTAATCAACTTGTACCCTTTATATGCTATAGTTCTTAATCACTAGAAAAGGAAAAAGTTTTATCAAGCTAAATAAAAACAAGAGAAATTGATTCACATTGTTACAAGAACTTACAAAATAGTGGTACAGTGGGAGTCTCGTGATAATAGGTGTGAGTTCAATTCTCATTTTCTCCTTTCCCTAATCGATCATGTAATAAAAAAAAGAAAATTGACATAATAACCAAGTTTCATAGTTACTTTTGAAAAAAGTAAATTGACATAAAAACTCCCACATAAAAAAAAAATCAAAAAAAATGTATAACATATTAGCTAGCGAATGTAAATATTTTTGTCGAGACTCGGGGCGGCCAAAGATGTAACATCTCCTTTACAAACTCATAAGAAGGCCTAATCTTTCAGCTTCCGCAAGCCCAAATATTTTCAGCCCAATTTGGACAAGCCCAATCTGAGAGATCCAATTCAATAATCAGAATTTGAAAGCTGTTTATAACGATTAGGGTTTTGCGAACAGCTGCTTCTTCGCTTCTTCAACCTCGCAAACCCTAATCTGAAGTTTGAGTTTCTCTTCACTCAGCAAACATGGGGTACGGTTTCATTTTTTTCTCCTATAATCATTTTTATGTGTTACAGTTATACTACAAGTTGCATTATTAAAAAAACTTTACTATATCTGTATTTCAAGTCCAGATTTTTCATTCCCTGTTTATCGGATTCCTGATGTTTTTTTCTCCTTCTGCATATCTTAGCATTTGGATACTATTGTTTGTCTGTTTGAAAAGCTTATATTATGAATTGTATGGGATAAGTTACATGAGTAAACTAGCTGATGCGAATTATAGCTTTTCGATGTCTCCAATATGTAATAATTGTTTAATAAATTGCTGAACTTGAGAAATTTGTTGCTTGAGCCGAGTGTCTTTTGGAAACAGCCTCTGTACCTCCGCGATAGTTGAAATTGAGAAATTAGAAGTATCTCATTATTAGAAGAATGTAATTGTGTACTTAACAAAAAAAAGAACAATATCATTGTGATTTGTATTGGTGGAAATTGAGATTATTGAACAGTATATATCTGTTTGCACGAATTGATGGTGCTTGAAGTTATTTATGTTGTTTTGTTTAAAGCTCTATTGTATAAGGAGATGGCATGGTATGTTCAGAAATTCTGGAATGTAGAATAATTAATAGGTACATTTTGGTGCGAATTAACTGGAAGAAATTTGATGTGCTTCTTCCTAGATTACAGTGACAAATTCTATAATGCTAAGACGATTAACATTCGGGGGTTGGTAGGGAAGATTATTGTTTGTGTAGATTGATATTTTGTCCCTTTTTGTGGTGGAATGGAAATTCGTTACATTTTCATTGCCCAAATTGACTAATAGTAGAGATGTTCCAATAGTACTTGAGAATATATTAGTTGAAGTGAGAGAGCATAAACGAAGGATGGTTCTGTTTGTGATGTTGTCACTCAACGGGGTAAAAATTTCAGGAAGACACGTGGTATGGGAGCAGGACGCAAGCTGAAGTCCCACCGTAGAAGACAGAGGTGGGCTGACAAGTCCTACAAGAAGTCCCATCTTGGAAATGAATGGAAGAAGCCATTTGCTGGGTCATCCCATGCTAAAGGCATTGTGCTTGAGAAGATGTAAGTTATCTTATACTTTGAGTTTTATGGCTGCTGATCTTCTTTTGCCTTACTGTTTTTTGGTCTTTGCTCTAACCAATCAAAATTATTTGAAATGATTTTTGCAGAGGTATTGAGGCTAAGCAGCCCAATTCTGCTATTCGTAAATGTGCTAGGGTTCAGTTGATCAAAAATGGGAAGAAGATTGCTGCATTCGTTCCTAACGATGGTTGTTTGAACTACATTGAAGAAAACGTGAGTCCTTTACTTCCATATATCTAGCCACACAAAACAAGATTTTGATGTTATTTTTTTTAAGTTCCCGACATTGATTCTTGTTGTTGCAGGATGAGGTGTTGATTGCTGGATTTGGTCGAAAGGGTCATGCCGTAGGAGATATTCCTGGTGTCAGGTTCAAAGTTGTGAAGGTCTCTGGCGTTTCTCTCTTGGCTCTCTTTAAGGAGAAGAAGGAGAAACCAAGATCTTAATTTTGCCATTTTGCCAAGATACTGTTGCCATGGACTTCTAGTTTTCTTGAGTATGTACTTTTTGAGCAACTATCTTTAATATTAGGCACATTGCACTGGAATTTTGGTTCATTTCTGTTGAGTTCCTGGTGTTACCTAACACCATCTTGCTTCTCACCCCACCCCACCCACAACATAAAGGAAAGAGAAAAAAAAAAACAGAAATTGCATGTATTTTAGGTTGTAAAATGCTTGTGCTTTGAAAAAATGGGCATTTGCTGTATTGGATGGGGAAAAACTTTCCTATTAGTGTTCTTCAGAATGATGAAGTTATATCACGTCATAATCCTTTTTAACTTATTATCACATGACATGTCTTGTGTTTCATTTGCTTTACGCAAACATCATTGGTGACAATACCAAGCTGTCACATTAAATAAAACTTAGGACTAAAAAATTTATAGAGTAATTGAACTTCCAAACATCCCCTTTCCCTTGATGTAGTCACGTACATTAACTATTAATTTAGTGGATGTAACTTTACCCCTTCGAAGGTAGGGGTAGTACGTAGGGACTCCTTGCGTGGGACATTACACTGTTTATGTTGTTGGATGTAACTTCACCTTTTTCATTGATATTTTAGCTCCAGTTAAAAGATTTCAAAAGTGAGATAATCCACTCAAAAGGGTTACAAATAATCAACATTTTAATCAAAAGTAACACTAGAAGAAATGATGGATCATAGAACTAAGCAAATCATGTTTCTACATGAACTAAATCCTATTATAGAGACATACAAATTTATAGAGGGGTGGGGAATGAGTGAGTTGGCATGCATAATAAGTTAGAAAAGTATGACCCCCCCCCCTCCCCCTTTCCCTCCAATTAACCAATCAATGACAATATTTTTTATCACCATGTACAAAATGTGTTTGTAATGTATCATATTTGAAGGACAAAAGAGATGTGAAGACAAGATTTATGGAATCTTTTACACAAGAGAAGAGATTGGGTTGTCCTGGTGAATTGACTAATCGAAAGACTTTTTAGGGATTTTTTGAGACATTGAAAGAGAAACACATGATATTGTTCATTTTGTATTTTTTTTTGAAAATATAACTGTTATGTGAGTGGAGAAAGATATTTTTGAGAAATTCCCAACTTAATTGTTTGATCTTTGATCTTCATCAAACAAAAGATGAAGAAGGAATTGAAGAACGTGCCTGCAAAAAAGGAAGAGTCTATTGACTTCAATCATAATTATGAGTATTTTTAATGCAATATTATTAATGTAGAACAGATAATTGCTTCTTTATATATATATAAAAAAAATTATATAAAAAGGGTAAAACGGTAATTCAACTTTTGACTGGATTTGGTCGAAAGGGTCATGCCATAGGAGATAATCCTGGTGTCAGGTTCAAAGTTGTGAAAGTTTCTGGTGTCTCTCTCTTGGCTCTCTTTAAGGAGAAGCCAAGATCTTAATTTGCCATTTTGCCAAGATACTGTTGCCATGGACTGTTAGTTTTCTTGAGTATGTACTTTTTGAGCAACTATCTTTAATGTAGGCACATTTCACTGGAATTTTGGTTCATTTTTGTTGAGTTCCTGGTGTTACCTAACATCATCTTGCTTTCCCCTCACCCTGCCCTACCCACAAAATAAATGAAAAATCTGCGTATACACTATGCCTATTAGTTTAGTGGATGTAACTTTACCTTGGAAGGTAATGATAAGATTTGTGTATACACTATCTTCTTTAGACTCGTGCAATATTACACCGATTATGTTGTTGTTGGATGTAACTTCACCTTTTTACATTGATATTTTATCTCCAGTCAAAGATTTCAAAAGTGAAAGAATCCACTGAAGGGTTAAAATAATCAACATTTTAATCAAAAGTAACACTAGAAGAAGTAATAAAAAAAAAACAAATCATGTTTTTACATGAACTAAATCCTTTAGACACATACAAAATTTACAGAGGGGTGGGGAATGAATGAGTTGGCGTGCATAATAAATTAGAAAAGTAAGGGCCCCCCTTCCAATTAACCAATCAATTTTTATCACCATATACAAAATGTGTTTCTAATGTATCACATTTGAATGACAAAAGAGATGTGATGACAAGATTTATGGAATCTTTTACACAAAAGAAGAGATTGGCTAGTGGTGGTGAATTGATTAATCGAAAGGCTTTTTCTGGGATTTTGTGAGACATCGAAAGAGAGACACATGATATTGTTCATTTTGTAATTTTTTTGAAAATATAACTGTTATGTGAGTGGAAAAAGATATTTTTGAGAAATAATTCCAAAGTACTTTTTTTAAAAAAAAAAAAAATACCTATTGAAATACCATACTGGGTTCTGAAGAGGGTAGAATGTACATAGAGAAGTTTTTGAAAAACTTTTGGCTCAAGTTCAGCAAATCCACAACTTGTTTAAAATTTTCAAGTTTATGTTTGTTTATTGTCACAAAATCATGACAATGAAAAATAATATTTGTCTCTTATATAACCTCTATTATTTGAATAACTGTTTTGATAAACATATATTATAGCCTCAATCTATCACTTATAATATAAATTGGTGAATGTACAAGAATCATGTTTGTATAGTACATGTCCATTTCAATTTCCATTAACAAAAGTGGCCACAGGTCCACTGACTGAAACTGGTACTATTATTAAAGTGACCATCCATTGAAAATCTGAAGCTAATCTACAATGACTGTTTCTTAGAGTGTGTATAAAAGGAGGCTATGTCATAGTTGGAAAACACAAATAAAGAGATATAACTATGAAGACAATACTACCTTTTCTTCTCTGTTCTTTGTGTATTTCTTTGTTTTTAGGAACCTCAGCTGAGAGGTCTACCTACATTGTCCATTTGGATAAGTCTTTTATGCCTAAAATCTTTGCTACTCACCAAAATTGGCATTCTTCCATTATTGATATCATCAAGATTGAAGCTCCCACTACACAAAATAGCCACCATCCAGTTCCAAAGCTTCTTTATTCTTATGACAATGTGCTTCATGGATTCAGTGCTGTGTTGTCTAAAGATGAATTTGAAGCACTCAAGAAGTCACCAGGCTTTCTTTCAGCTTATAAAGATAGGCCTGTTGAAGCTCACACTACACATTCCCCTGAGTTTCTTAAGCTTAATCCTGCTTCTGGGCTATGGCCGGCGTCTGGTTTTGGTGAAGATGTGATTATCGGAGTACTCGACTCTGGTGTCTGGCCAGAATCTGCTAGTTTCAGAGATGATGGACTATCTGCAATACCAAAAAAGTGGAAGGGAATTTGTAAGCCAGGAACAGATTTCAATTCTTCATTATGCAACAGGAAACTCATTGGGGCGAATTATTTCAATAAGGGGCTTTTGGCTAGCGATCCTACTATTGTTCTTTCCATGAATTCTGCGAGGGATATGAAAGGTCATGGCACTCATGTTGCTTCCATTGCTGCTGGTAGTCCTGTTAAAGGAGTTTCATATTTTGGATATGCTCCTGGAACAGCAAGAGGTATTGCGCCACGAGCTAGAATTGCTGTGTATAAGTTTAGCTTTGAAGAAGGGACCGTCACTTCTGATTTAATTGCTGCTATGGACCAAGCTGTTGCAGATGGCGTTGACATAATATCAATTTCTTATGGGTATGGTTTTGGTCCATTGTATGAAGATTCTATTGCAATAGCTTCTTTTGGTGCCATGATGAAGGGTGTGTTAGTCTCTGCTTCAGCTGGGAATAATGGTCCTGAAATGGGAACTTTATCCAATGGAGTCCCCTGGATCTTTACTGTGGCATCAGGCAGTACTGACCGATCATTTTCAGGGACTATAACTTTAGGGAATGGCTTAAAGATTACTGGATTTAGCTTGTTTCCAGTGAGAACCACCATCATGGATTTTGATTTGGTTTACAATGAAAGCTTATCCACTTGTGATTCATCTGATGATTTTGCCCAAGTCCCTAATAAAGCACGTAGCATCACGATTTGTTATAAGCATTGCACAAGAAGACTTATCAGTCTCTGATCAAATGGGGGCTATCTCAGAGGCAAAATTTGGAGGCGCACTCTATGTTTATGGAGATCCGGATGTATTGACATCCAATTATTTTACGAATCCTGGAGCTGTAATTAGCAGCAAGGATTGGAAAAAGGTGGTAGACTATGCAAAAACAAGTGCTAAACCAAAAGTCAGCATCAGTTTCCAGGAAACACATTTTGCTGTTAAGCCTGCTCCAGTTGTTTCTGCATTTTCCTCGAGAGGCCCCTCCCTAAGCTATCTACGAGTTGCAAAGCCAGATATTATGGCACCAGGGGAGTTAATTTTAGCAGCCTGGCCATCGAACACTTCAGCTGCAATCATTGGTGTCAATACATTTTTGGATAGTGATTACAGTCTTCTTTCAGGCACTTCGATGGCTGCTCCTCACATTTCCGGAATTGCTGCAATGCTAAAAGGAGTACATCCTGATTGGAGTCCTTCAGCTATCCGATCTGCCATGATGACCACTGCAAATCCTTTGGATAATACTGAAAAACCCATCAAGACCATGGATTACCTCAGAACCAGTTATGCTACTTCTTTATCCATGGGAGCTGGACTTGTTGATCCAAACCGTGCAGTTGATCCAGGCCTGATATATGATGCGACTCCACAAGACTACGTGAATCTTCTCTGCTCCATGAATTTCACAGCAAAGCAGTTCAAGACAATTGCTAGATCATCAGCTAAGCACAACTGTGCAAATCCATCCGATGATATCAATTACCCATCATTTATTGCTCTCTATATCCCAAATGGGGACTACGCTTGGTTGGAGCAGAAATTCTCGAGGACAGTCACAAATGTTGGACCTGGTGCAGCCAAGTACAAAGTAAAAGTGAAAGCACCAATTAACTCGACAATTTCTATCTCTCCACAGACCTTGGTGTTTGAGAAAAAACATCAGAAGCAGGACTACACTCTTACGATACGTTACAGAGGCATTGAATTTGACCAAGCACAATCTGGTTCAATCACTTGGGTGGAAAAGAACGGTCATCACACTGTAAGAAGTCCTATAGTAGTTGCTCCAGCGCTTGATGCCCCAAATGAAAATGATTGATTCCCCAAACTGAAATGCTGCAGTTGATAATACTGTTGCATTTGTAAGTTTGCAACTCTCCTCAAGAGGGTTCTGTTAAAGTAGCTGGAAGTATTCTGGCAAAGCATGTGTATGTTTGAAGTAATAGTTGAATAATGTTTTATTTTTTTGTGTTACCAATAAACCAAGACTTTGTTGAATAGATGTCTGATTGGCAATAGGGGTCATTAATCAGTAGCAACATTCACACAATAGGACTGAAATACTTAGATGTTATGTGGAAGCTAACGTTTAACAATACAAATTTTGTACGAAAAATAAATGAAATAACAAAAAGAATATATCAAACGAGACAATAATTTAACGTGGTTTGATCAAGTATGAGAAATTCACTAATATAAAAAAGAGTACAAAAATAGTACATATACTCCACTAGAACTGAGTATATAGATATACAGAAAAAGAGAGTCTCTGTGTGTATATAGGAGGGAGAGGGGATGCATACAATTAGAAAGTATGTACCTCCCAATCAATTACAATAAGGTAGGGTCATTTTTTAATATGCGACATACTAATCATCAATCACAATATGGTAGGGTCATTTTTTGATATGTGACATACCAATCAATCACAATATGGTAGGGTCATTTAAAGAAAAATATAACTTTTAACTTGCAAAAGATTCTCAATTTACTCACAATATTATATAACTAAAAAAGGGAGATATATATATAAAAGAAAAGCTTATAAGCATTTATGTGAAAAATTTATCCAGTGCATGCATTAAAGCAACAAGAATATTATATTTGTCTATATACTGTTTGTTACTTAATCATTAGTATTTTGATTGATATTTATTCCAATCTCAATTGAACACTTAAAAATATGGTGCAACATTCTTCCTGTGTAGTGTGAACACAGTTAGCACACAACTTAGACTAGAAAAAGTCTCCACAGGTCCACTGACCAACAAGTCTAAGAAAATGACAGCTTACCAACAAGTTTACTTCACAAAATCAGCCAACTAGGACTGTTTCTTAAGGTGTATATTTAAAGGAGGCTGTGTTATAGAAGGAATAACACAAAGTGTAGAGAAAAAAACTATGTTAGGAGTACCTTTTCTTCTGTTTTCTTGGTGTCTTTTTGGTCCTTCTTTGTTATTAGGAACCTCAGCAGAGAGGTCTACTTACATTGTCCACTTGGACAAGTCTTTTATGCCTAAAATCTTTGCTACTCACCAAAACTGGCATTCTTCCATTATTGATACCATCAAGATTGAAGCTCCCACTACACAAAATGGCCACCATCCAGTTCCAAAACTTCTTTATTCTTATGACAATGTCATCCATGGATTCAGTGCTGTTTTGTCTAAACATGAGCTTGAATTGCTCGAGAAATCGGCAGGTTTCCTTTCAGCTTATAAAGATAGGAGTGTTGAAGCTCACACAACTCATACCTCAGAGTTTCTTAAGCTCAATCCTGCATCTGGATTATGGCCAGCTTCTGGTTTTGGTCAAGATGTTATCATTGGTGTACTCGACTCTGGTGTCTGGCCAGAATCTGCTAGTTTCAGTGATGATGGATTACCTGAAATTCCAAAAAGGTGGAAGGGAATTTGCAAGGCAGGAACAGATTTTAATTCTTCATTGTGTAACAAGAAAATCATTGGGGCTAATTATTTCAACAAAGGAATTTTGGCTGATAATCCTACTGTGAATATTTCAATGAATTCTGCAAGGGATACTAGAGGTCATGGCACACATGTTGCTTCCATTGCTGCTGGTAATTTTGCTAAAGGAGCTTCATATTTTGGATATGCTACTGGAACAGCAAGAGGTATGGCGCCACGAGCTAGGATAGCTGTGTATAAGTTTAGCTTTGAGGAAGGAACCTTCACTTCTGATTTAATTGCTGCAATGGATCAAGCTGTTGCAGATGGTGTTGACATACTAACTATTTCTTATGGGTGGGTTAGGATTCCAGTGTATCAAGATTCAATTGCGATAGCTTCTTTTGGTGCCATGATGAAAGGTGTCTTAATCTCTGCTTCAGCTGGAAATAGTGGCCCTGAAATGGGAACTATAAATAATGGTGTCCCTTGGATCTTTACTGTGGCGTCATGCAGTACTGATCGAGCATTCTATGGGACTTTAACTCTTGGGAATGGCGTAAATATTACTGGATTTAGCTTGTTTCCAGTGAAAACCATCATCAAGAATTTCCCAGTGCTTTACAACGAAAGTATATCACCTTGTGATTCATCTGATGTATTAGCCAAAGTCCCTAATGGTGGACGTAGCATTATGATTTGTTTTAGTAATGCAGTAGAAGTACAGGACCAAATGGCGGCTATCTCAGAGTCAAAATTTGGAGGAGCCATCTATATTTCAGATGATCCAGATGTATTGTCATCCAATTTTTTTCCAAATCCTGGAGTTGTGATTAGCACCAAGGAAGGGAAACAAGTGATAGACTATGCAACCAAAAGTGCTAAACCAAAAGTCAGCCTCAGTTTCCAGGGAACACGTATTGATGTAAAGCCTGCTCCGGCTGTTTCTGCATTTTCCTCAAGAGGCCCCTCTCTAAGCTATCTGCAAGTATCAAAGCCAGATATTATGGCACCAGGAGAGTTAATTCTAGCAGCCTGGCCATCAAACAATTCAGATACAGTTATTGGTGTCAATACATTTTTGGGTAGTGATTACCGTCTTGTATCAGGTACTTCCATGGCTGCTCCTCACATTGCTGGAATCGCTGCAATGCTTAAAGGAGCACATCCTGATTGGAGTCCTTCAGCTATTCGATCTGCCATGATGACAACTGCCAACCATTTGGATAATACTAAAAACCCCATCAAAACCGAGGATGGTAACAGCGATACTACATCATTAGCTATGGGAGCCGGACTTGTTGATCCAAACCGTGCAGTTGATCCAGGCCTGATATATGATGCCACTCCACAAGACTATGTGAACCTTCTCTGCTCCATGAATTTTACACTAGAGCAATTCAATACAATTGCTAGATCATCAGCTAAACACAACTGTTCAAATCCATCTGATGATATCAATTACCCATCATTTATTGCTCTCTTTAGCCCAATTGGGAACTACACTTGGTTGGAGAAGAAATTCAGGCGGACAGTCACAAATGTTGGAGCCGGTGCAGCTAAGTATGTAGCAAAAGTGATAGCACCAAAAAGCTCGACAATTTCCATCTCTCCACAAACCTTAGTGTTTGAGAAGAAAAATCAGAAGCAGGACTACACTCTTACCATACGTTACAAAGGCATTGCAGATGACCAAGCACAATCTGGTTCAATCACTTGGGTTGAAGAGAACGGTCATCACACCGTAAGAAGTCCTATAGTAGTAGCTCCAGCGCTTGATGCCTGGACCTGAAATGTTGCAGTTGGCAAAACTGTTGCATTTGTTAGTTTGTAACTCTCCAAGAGTGTACTGTTAAAGTTGGAACTGTTGCATTTGAGTTATCAATAAAGCATGACTTTGTTTTCGTCTAACATTTTTTTTGCTACATGAGCTAAAATAAGCAGATGTTGAATTCAACTCATTAGATATCTGTTGGCGTTATCACGAGAAAGTAGTATATCCACTTAATGAACTCACGGCAGAATCTATGACTGCATAAAAGATGTAATGCTAGTACAACTGAAAATTCTAATCCTCTTGTTGTAAAGAGCGAGGAAACTAGAAAATTTAAAGTGCCTAAGTTGCTTTAGTTTCTGTGTATTCCCAGACATTTCGTGTTATCAATCTGTGTTTAAAACCCAAGAATTACTGATTTCAATAAATTTTGCAGAAACACGAAGTAACCAAAGTTTAATAAACCAGTAAGAATAGATGAACAAAAATTAATTGACAAAACTAAAATCTGTAAAACGTATCACAACCTGGAAAAACAGAATCAGAAAAGATCAAGCCCACTGAATGCAATGTCCCCTTAAGGAAATTATTCCCCTCTAGTATCCGAGGTTTGATTTGGAATATGTCCTCCCAGGATAGAATGATCTCAATCACCAGTGTATTGATACCCAAAACTCTGGTGTCAGCGAACCACTCAACAACAGTAAAATACACGAAGAAATTTTGTGCA
>JAJOOF010013256.1:0-17613 GCA_029582545.1 Solanum lignicaule
ATAAAAAGAACTTTAGTATGAAAATATATATACTTGCAAAGATAATAATAGAGGGATATTACAACAGATATTATACACCAATGATAGATACGGGAGCAGAAGCTAATATATGTAAATACAATTATTTATCGGAAGATAAATGGAAAAAATTAAAAACACCGATAGTAGTAACATGATTTAATAATGAAGGAAGCATGATAACATATAAGGCGAAAAATATAAAAATACAAATATGGGATAAGATATTAATTATAGAAGAAATATATAACTTTGAATTGACTACAAAAGACATGCTCTTAGGAATGCCATTTTTAGAAAAATTATACCCACATATAATAACAAAAACACACTGGTGGTTCACAACACCGTGTAAACAAAAAATAGGAGCAAAAAGAGTAAATAACAAAAAACGAAAAACAAATGGATAAAAGGAAGTGAAAAAATTACACAAAAATTAGAAAATATAAAAAAGGAAGACCCCAAGATAGAATTAATTATATTCTCTATAGATAAAGTAAAAATAATCCAAAATAAGTTAGAATTATTATATAGTGAAGATCCTTTACAAGGATGGGAAAAACATAAGGCAAAAATAAAAATTGAGCTAATTGATAATAATAGTATAATAACTCAAAAACCATTAAAATATAATTTTAATGATTTAACAGAATTTAAGATACATATAAGTGAATTACTAGAAAAAGGGTACATACAAGAAAGCAATAGTAAGCATACAAGCCCAGCATTTATAGTAAAAAACATAGTGAACAAAAAAGAGGAAAAAGTAGAAGAATATTAAAATACATGTATGATGGCAATACGATAGAACATCATTGCAGGTATTATTCAGAAACATTTAATAATACAGAAATAAAATGGGAAATAAATAGAAAAGAATTATATATCATTTGAACCATATATTGTATATAACAAATTCGTTATAAGAACAGATAATACACAAGTAAAATGGTGGCTAATAAGAAAAATACAAGATTCGGTAACAACAAAAGAAATAAATGCATTGTTTTACACGTCATGGGTTACGTTCATTACATATTTTAATATTCATTTTATTCATTACTTTTATTAATATCAATTTTGGTGTTTTTAGCGCAGTCTAGAAATACTATTAAATTAGGATAATAATTATATTCACAGATATTTTATTTAACCAACAATTTTGGGTCATAATATGAAGCCCACAATTTGAGCCCATTGTAAATTATTTCCTATATAAGTTTTGATTAGGTTAAAAAATAAATGAGGTGGTGAATTAATTTTAGAATTTGGGGCTTTAATTTTTTCAGATTTTTAATTTTTCTATAGTTCATTATCTTTCTCCGGCAAACTTTTGCCGAAGCTCCGACCAGTCACCACCAAAATGAGACCCCACTGGTCAACCCACCCCTCTTCTCTCCTTTCCTCTCTTCATTGCCTATTCTCTTCTTCGACCAACCTCTGAGCTCCGATGAGCTCGTGAACTGGGCCAAACAACCAAAATCTCCATTATTTCCGGTGAGCTTCAACCATTTGACCACTAGATCTCAACCCTCCAAACTACAACAAACCAGCCGCCTGAAAGAAACTCCCAAGCAACAGCTGAAACAACAGCTAAACAACATCAAACAACCACAAATAACCCTCAACAACAACCACCAGGACAAACCCAAAACCCTAATGATTCTCCCTTTTCGACAGTCCAGCGAACCAAACCCAAAACCCCTTTTGTTTCTTTCCTATTTTTTCAGCAAAACACAGATCAGAAACAACCAAACCAGGCCTTTAAATCCCAATCAAATGCTATCTCCGGCGAAAACCTCATTAAGAATAGACCCAACTGGTCTCCATTGCTTGCGCCTTCCCCTTCCCCTTTATCGATATTTGTTTGTTTTTGCAGGTATTCCGGCGAATAACAGCACGACAACACCACAACGACCACTATTGAACCACCACAACACAACATCAAAAACCCAAACCACCAGATGCTGACCATAAACGCCATTAATGGCGAACTTGCAAACCAATTCCGACAAGCCACCTAATCTCATCAAAGGAACACTACCACGTCGCTCTTAAACAACTATTAATGAGAAATAAAAGCACTGTGAGTCCCATATTCTTCTTTCCTAGCCCTCTTGTTGTGTTAACTTTATTTTCACTAATGATTTTTCTTCTAGGGTGTATTTCTTTGTCCATTTTATTTTTCTGTTGTTCATCTCTGGAAAACTGAAAATTCCGGCGAGATGCTCATATCTAAGTCAACTGAGACAAATTGTTGTTACCTTTTTCCCTTTCCCTTTTTTTTTACATACTTTTTGTCTTTATTCAAGAATATATGTTATATATTTGGTCTTCAAATTTTATCATTCTAGTAGAATAGTATTTGTGTAATTTTTTTTATTTTTTTCTTGACGGTAGCACAAATCACCATTTTCAATTTTATATTTGTTATTATATTAATGTTTGGTTATATAAATTAACTTTATTATTGTCATGATTATGATGTGTGAGTTTTATTTCAAAAATTTCCGTGTCCATATAGTGTTGTTTCAATATTTGACTTCTTATTATTAATATTATTATTATCTTTGAATGTTGGAACCATTTTCAATATTATTGTTTGAATTGATTACTAATAGTTTGTTACCTTTTGGGTTTATTTAGATATTCTTTGTCGTTTTCACTATTTGTTGGTGTGTTTAATTAATATGGTGTAGATGCTTGATATTGGTCAATGAAAAAATTGATGCATCGGTTTTGGAGGCTTCCACATTATAAAAAACGAAAATTTAGTTTAAGTTTATATTTTTTGTAAGTTAAAATGGCCGATGAAGAAATGACCGTCGATTTTCAAGGCCTCTCATGTTAATAAGACGAATTTTTATTTTTAAGTTATTATTTAATTCATCTATTTTTGTTATTATTAATTTATTACTAATACTTTTACTAAGTGTCTTTACAGGTACTCCGGAGTCGCTTCCCATTGAAGCTAATCGAATGAAGTTCAAATTATCTTTATCATTCATTATTGTGTATGTTATCGATGTTAGGCAAATCTTAGGCCATTTTGATATTATTGTTTTGTTTTATTATTTGTCTATATATCACATATTTGTTTTACTTGTATATTGTTTTATCTCCTCCTCAATTTAAAAAAATAAACTCAGTCGGGATCTACAATTGTAAATTTCGAAGGATGTCTAACACCTTCCCTTCGTAATAACTTGAACCCCTTACCTAGAATCTAATGGTTTAGTAGATCATTTAATTGGTTTCCTAGTTTTTCCTAAAATTAGATGGCGACTCCTTTTAAAATGGTTTATTCTTAAAATTCTTTTAAAAATTGAGTTTATTGTTTATTTTCAAGTTACCACGACGTTTCTCCTTATTTGAATAAAGTGGGAATGTAAACAGAATGACGACTCTGCTGGGGATATAGATGTTCTAACCATTATGAGTTTATTTTTTCAAATTGAGGAGCATTTTTTTTTATTGTGTTATACCTTGTATTTTGTATGTTTTGTTGATTATTTGTATATTGTACTTGTTGTTTATTCATTTAACTATATGTATACTGTCATTGCATTTCATGGCATAATTTCCGACAAATGGCAAATAGAATGCATTAGGACAAAGACGGTTACGTGGCTTTCCACGACTGTCCTTCAGAAAAGCATCTTCGAATTCTTTTGAAGTGATAAATAAATAGTTGCCTTGTGATCATCCAACGTTATTTATTATACTTCACTCTGTAGTTTGTTTGACTCGGGTAACCAAGTCTTGTCTAAACCACTCCTAGTTAACTAGTGTAGAGCAAAATCAAAACCTTGAATTTAATGCATTTGCTTGAGATGACTCACATTTGTATAAGACATGCATTCATTGTTTGTATGTTATGTGATATACCTGTTTTACGTGAATATGTTTTATGATAGTTCATTATTTCAAAGTTTTTTTAAGAACTTTATAGACATCAATATGAAGTCACTTTTACCTTTTGAGTTGTTTTTGAAAGCTTGAAGGTTATAGCTCATTCGGAGCGACAATGGACAGGGGACTCGCGAAAGCTGATTTTTATTTCACAAGACATTAATACCCAATCAATAAGATAAATCAGGGGAGTCTTTAACTATGAAGTCACTCATTTATTTTTTGTTATTTTGCATGTTGGCCCTACTTTCACACATTTCACATATTTTTGCAGGAAAACCGTCCCCAACAATAGTTGGGAATGGTCATAATAATGTGTGGTTCTCGTAGATAATTGAGAAAACACACAATTTCAAGAGACATTCAGAAAAGAATACAACAACAAGTTATTACTATCTGGATTCGGAGACCACATTCAACAGACAGTACAAAGATGGACAGTTAAGAGGATGCAAAACATATTGGTGCAAACAGTCAGAATACACTCTCTGACTAAACATGTCTGCGACACTATACTTACGAGTCATCACTCTAAGTTTGTATAAGTTTTTTGAATAATTTTATGCCCTATTTGAACGAACTACGCGTACCTGATTCTCATCTCGGTGAGATACGTAAGCAACCCTTTTTGGGTTCGGTATTCATTTTTTTAAAAGTAAAAAATAAAAACAAATATTGTGTGCATACGTTCAAAGCCATATCTGCATGAACTACGCACACCTGATTCTTATCTCGATGAGATACGTAGGCAGCCCTTCTTGGGTTCGGTACGCATTCTTTAAAATTTCAAAAAAAAAAGATTCAAATAGTTTGTGCATGTTTTCAAAGCCATATCTGCATGAATTATGAGAACCTGATTCTCATCTCGGTGCGATACATAGGCAATCCTTCTTGAGTTCGGTATGTATTTTTAAAAATTTCAAAAAAAAGATTCAAATAGTTTGTGCAAGTTTTCAAAGGCATATCGCCTGAACTACGTGCACCTGATTCTCATCTCGATGAGATACGTAGGCAACCCTTTTTTGGGTTCGATATTTATTCATTCTTTCAAAAAATAACATTGTGTATATATTATAAGAGTCATGTCTTCAGCTCAGTTGAGACCAATACAGTTAGGAGCATGTGAAATATTTGGTATGATGGAGGGGCCTGACTTTGTGGTAAACTATAGACTTTTTTGGTACCTCTCATTTGTACTTGTGTGATGCTTGAAAATTCTCTTGCAGGCATTCAAGATAAGAATAAAACCAACCTCATGGTTTCATGTGCATGGTGTGGAGAACTTTTAGATCAAAATTTAATTGCATTGCACTGTTGATCTAGAACTTGGCCTGAATGTTTTTTGAGGCGAAATCCTGAGTAATGTTTGGTTTGGGAAGGATTGTAGGCCTTTTTTGACCCGATTGTGCCTTTCAAAGCCTACCAAATGACATTAATCCCTAATTTTTCCCACTTTGAGTCTGAAATATTTTTTTTGGACAACCACATTTTAGCCATTACCCTTCTGAGTGCTTACGTGCACTATCCCTTTCTTGGCCCAACCTTCTTGAGCGCACCAAAGATGTGCATAATATAAGAGAAGATCCGTGTTTAAAGTTGTCAAAGGCAAAATATATTAAGTCTCCCAAAGTCAAGGAAGCAAAAACGATTTCTAGAGAAAGAACAAAAAAGAAAGAAAAAAAACGTTGAAAGAAATAAATAAAGACAAAAATACCCATGCAAGGTCAATGAAAAAAGAGAAGGAAAATACTCCAACAAAGAGGAGAAAAATTCAAAAGAAAGGGGTGAAATAAAAGAAAAGCTCCTAGATATAAGAACTCAAAAGAAGTCAAAACAAAGGGGTGACAAAAATAAAAAAAACTCCAATAAATGATAATTCAAAAGAAGTCGAAAAAAAGGGAGGACAATGAAGAGGGTCTGACGCCAAACACGCATCAATCGTCAAAAGGACAAATTTAGTATGACGCTCAAGGAGGGATAAGTCACTCTTATCCTAAATATATATCATACCCATCCCCAAGCCTACCTTACAAGCCCTACATGATTTCATTTTAAATGTTCTCACATTAGTGGAGATTTACATAAGGGCCAATCATATAGTATCACAGTTGCATGCATTGAACATTCTTGTGAGTGTGAGTGTGAGTGCACTTCAAAAAATGTCCTCAATTTAAATATTTCAAATATGTGTGAAATAAGATTTTTCTTTTTGTGAGGGCACTTGAAACATGATGATTGCTACAGTTCAAAACCTTTGTTTGAAGCAAGATGAACAAATCTTGTTAATACTTAAGTATGTTTGAGGTACCACTTGAAGCTGTAGAAATTACCTTGAATTCAATCTTAGTTAGAAAAAGAGAAAAAAGAAGAAAGAGAGATTTACCTGCAATCCTAACTGTTGGTACCAATTGTAGTCAAGATTTGACTATCTAATCACATTCTTCATTCTTCAAAAAAAAAAAAACAAAGAAAAAAGAAAGAAAAAAAAGGTGAGCAAACACCCACTCTTTAATATTTTTCAAAGCATTTTTTTTAGATTCATTCCATTAAAAAAAAAAAAAAAAGAATTTGCATTTTTTTTGGGTTGTCCATTGTAAAACGTGACAGTAGACTAACCTCTTAAGTGTGAAACGCCTATTTTACTTCATTGGGTTGTCCGTCTAAAAAACGTGACATGTCTTTTGTCTCTAGGCTTTGAATATCAAGAAATATCATTTTCCTATTTCATCATGTTCATAATGTACATTTTCTACTGATGATCTTGTCTCAAATTCTTTGCAGCATTCATCATCTACAAGATTGGAACTACATTTGACATGATTCCTGGTTCAACAGGATATGTAGGCGCCACGACGGCTCGGTCATATTCCCAGTGTGATTTTCTTTTCTCCTTGTAATTAAAAGTGGGACAGAATTTATGAAAATATCTCAAAAATTCACAATAAAGGTGCTATCTCCAACAAGTAAAAAATTGGAGATCATTTTGAGATTTGCCAAAAAGTTCTAACTGGGACAAAATTTTTGAGGAAGACCTCAAAAATTCCAATAAGTACTGTCAGAAGCTTGATATTCAACTTCAAATGATCCATCATCGCTTGAAGTTCAAAGTCAACTTGCAAATCTCCAGCATTGTCATGGCGGGCCAACAGCTCCTCGAATAGATGAAATCATCAAGATGATGACATTTTCAAGACACATGAGCCATCCACCTCGCTACTGTGGACAATCATCGAATCATCCACCTCGCTACAATGGACAATCATCGAGTCATCCACCTTGTTACAGTGGACAGTCATCAAGCCATCCACCTCGTTACAGTGGACAATCATCAAGCCATCCACTTCGTTACAATTGGACAATCATCGAGCCATCCACCTCACTACAGTGGAAAATCATCGAGTCATCCACCTCGTTACAATGGGCAATCATCGAGCCATGCACCTCGTTACAGTTGGACAATCATCAAGCCATCCCCCTCGCTACAGTGTAAAATCATCGAGTCATCTACCTTGTTACAGTGGACAATCATCAAGCCATCCACCTCGTTACAGTTGGACAATCATTGAGCCATCCACCTCGTTACAGTGAAAAATCATTGGGTCATCCATCATTTGTATTTTTCATTGTACTTTTATTTATCGAGAGGGCCATTGTATTTTCATTTCCCGAAGGGGTCATTGCAATTTTCATTTCCCAAGAGGGCCATTGCATTTTTCATTTTTCAAGTGGACCATCGCATTTTCATTCACCGAAAAGGCCATTGCATTTAAGTCGCATCTTTTCAGAGGTGAAGGATGTGCACCCTATCTATTCCACGTTCAAGTCGATGGAGACTTGCGTTGAAAGATATTTGCATTTAAGTCGCATATATTCGGAGGTGAAGGATGTGCACCTTATCTATTCCGCGTACAAGTCGGAGGAGACTTGCGTTGAAAGATATTTGCATTTAAGTTGCATCTATGTAGGTGAAGGATGTGCTCCTTATCTATTCCGTGTTCAAGTCAGAGGAGACTTGCGTTGAAAGATATTTGCATTTAAGTCGTATCTATTCGGAGGTGAAAGATGTGCACCATATCTATTCCATGTTCAAGTCGGATGAGACTTGCGTTGAAAGATATTTACATTTAAGTCGCATCTATTCGGAGGTGAATGATGTGCACCATATCTATTCCACGTTCAAGTCGGAGGAAACTTGCGTTGAAAGATATTTGCATTTAGGTCGCATCTATTTGGAGGTGAAAGATGTACACCATATATATTTCACGTTCAAGTTGGAGGAAACTTGTGTTGAAAGATATTCGCATTTAAGTCGCATCTATTCAGAGGTGAATGTGCACCATATCTATTCCGCGTTCAAGTCGGTGGAGACTTGCGTTGAAAGATATTTGCATTTAAGTCGCATCTATTCGGAGGTGAAGGATGTGCACCATATCTATTCCACGTTCAAGTCGGAGGAAAGTTGCGTTGAAAGATATTTGCATTTAAGTCGCATCTATTCAGAGGTGAAGGATGTGCACCATATCTATTCCACGTTCAAGTCGGATGAGACTTTTGTTGAAAGATATTTGCATTTAAGTCGCATCTATTCGGAGGTGAAGGATGTGCACCCTATCTATTCCGCGTTCAAGTCGGAGGATACTTGCGTTGAAAGATATTTGCATTTACGTCGCATCTATTCGGAGGTGAAAGATGTGCACCTTTGTCTATTCACGTTTAAGTCGGAGGAGACTGGCGTTGAAGGACATACATTCATATCTACCGATGGATCATCTTCATATCCTACCGCTGGATCATTTTTATTTGTCCTACCGATGGACATACATTTATATCCTACCGATGGATCATCTTCATATTCTACCGATGGATCATTTTTATTCGTCCTACCGAAGGACATGCATTTATATCCTATCGATGGATCATCTTCATTCGACGTATCGTAAGAGATGCTACCTTTTTCTTTAATTTTGTCTCTAATAATGAGTTTTATCTTTGTTTTTTCGAGAACATCCAAAAGGATGCATTCTCAATTATGCCATAGGTGTGGACTACGTCAACAAGGATGCAACACAATATGGAACCTTTTGGAGGAAAATCCAGGATCGAAGGTGTGGACTACGTCAACATGGACGCAACACAGCATGGAGCCTTTTGGAGGCAAATCCATGATCGATTTCCACCATATTCCAACCACACTTTTATATAAAGGTCATGTGTTCGGCCAAAATCGAGTTTGTCAATTTTCGTTGTCCATGATTTCTTTCATCAATCATATCCAACGAAAGGGACAGCTGTTGACACCCAATTTTGGCCTAATATTTTCAAGATTCTTAACTTTTAAGTTTTATTTATTCAATAGTTCAAAATACATTTTTTATAATTTTAAATAAGTTTATCGATATTTATCCTTATTTATCAAAATTTTAGATTTTTTATCAGTTAATTTTAATTACATTACTTTTTGTCACAGCCGGTTGAATACGTTTAAATATTTGTTCATTTTGATTAAATCATTATTTCTGTTAAATTACATTATTTTACACGTCATGGGTTACATTCATTACATTTTTTTAAAATTTATTTTATTCATTACTTTTATTAATATCAATTTTGGTGTTTTTAGCACAGTCTAGAAATACTATTAAAGTAGGCTAATAATTATATACAAAAATATTTTATTTTACCAACTATTTTGGGTCATAATCTCAAGCCCACAATTTGAACCCATTGTAAAATTATTTCCTATATAAGTTTTGATTAGGTTAAAAAATAAAGGGGGTGGTGAATTAATTTTAGAATTTGGGGGTTCAATTTTTTCTATAGTTCATTAACTTTCTCCGGCAAACTTTCGCCGGAGCACCGACCAGTCACCACCAAAATGAGACCCCACTGGTCAACCTACCCCTCTTCTCTCCTTTCCTCTCGTCACTCCCTATTCTCTTCTCCAACCAACCTCCGAGCTCCGGTGAGCTCGTGAACTAGGCCAAACAACCAAAATTTCCATTATTTCCAGTGAGCTTCAACCATCTCACTACCAGATCTCAACTCTCCAAACTATGACAAACCAGCCGCTTGAAACAAGCTCCCAAGCAACAGCTAAAACAACACCAAACAACATCAAACAACCACAAATAACCCTCAACAGCAACCACCAGAACAAACCTAAAACCCCAACGATTCTCCCTTTCCGACAGACCAGCGAATTAAACGGAAAACCCCTTTTGTTTCTTTCCCATGTTTTCAACAAAACACAGATCAGAAACAACCAAACCAATCCCTTAAATCCTGACCAAACGCTATCTCCGACGAAAACCCCACTAAGAATCGACCCAACTGCTCTCCATTGCTTGCCTTCCCCTTCCCCTTTATTGATTTTTGTTTTTTTTTGCAGGTATTCCGGCGAATAACAGCACGACAACACCGCCGCGACCACCATCGAACCACCACAACACAACATCAAAAATCCAGACCACCAGATGCCAACCATAAACGCCATTAATGGCAAACTTGCACACCAACTCCATGAGCCACCTGATCTCATAAAAAGAACACTACCATGTCGCTCTTAAACAACTATTAATGAGAAATAAAAGCACTGTGAGTCCTATCTTCTTCTCTCCTAGCCCTCTTGTTGTGTTATCTTTATTTTCACTAATTATCTTTCTTCTAGTGTGTATTTCTTTGTCCATTTTATTTTTCTGTTGTTCATCTCTGGCAAACTGGAAATTCCGGTGAGAAGCTCGTATCCAAGTCAACTGAGACAAATTGTTGTTACCTTTTTCCCTTTCCCCTTTTTTACATACTTTTTGTCTTTATTCATGAATATATGTTATATATTTAGTCTTCAAATTTTATCATTCTAGTAGAATAGTATTTGTGTAAAAAAAATTTACTTTTTTCTTGACAGTAGGACAAATCACCATTTTCAATTTTATATTTGTTATTATATTAATGTTTGTTTTTATAAATTAGCTTTATTATTGTCATGAATATGATGTGTGAGTTTTATTTCAAAAATTTCCGTGTCCATATAGTGTTGTTGTTTCAATATTTGACTTCTTATTATTAATATTATTATTATCTTTGAATGTTGGAGCCATTTTCAATATTATTGTTTGAATTGATTACTAATAGTTTGTTGCCTTTCGGATTATTTTAGATATTCTTTGTCGTTTTCACTATTTGTTGGTGTGTTTAATTAATATGGTGTAGATGCTTGATATTGGCCAATGAAAAAATCTCTGCATCGGTTTTGGAGGCCTTCACTTTATATAAGACGAAAATTTAGTTTAAGTTTATATTTTTTGTAAGTTAAAATGGCTGATGAAGAAATTACTGTCGATTTCCAAGGCCTCTCATGTTAATAAGACAGATTTTTATTTTTAAGCTATTATTTAATTCATCTATTTTTGTTATTATTTATTTATTACTAATACTTTTACTAAGTATCTTTACAGGTACTCCGGAGTCACTTCCCATTGAAGCTAATCGAATGGAGTTCAAATTATCTTTTTTATTCATTATTGTGTATATTATTGATGTTAGGCAAATCTTAGGCCGTCTTGATATTATTGTTTTGTTTTATTATTTGTCTATATATCACATGTTTGTTTTACTTGTATATTATTTTATCTTCTCCTCAATTTGAAAAAATGAACTCAGTCGGGATCCACAATTGTGGATTTCGAAGGATGCCTAACACCTTCCCTTCGGAATAACTTGAACCCCTTACCTAGAATCTAATGATTTCGTAGATCATTTAATTGGTTTCCTAGTTTTTCCTAAAATTAGGTGGTGACTCCTTTTAAAATTGTTTCTTCTTAAAAAATTCTTTTAAAAATTTAGTTAATTGTTTATTTTTCGAGTCACCACGACGTTTCTCCTTATTTGAATAAAGTATGAATGTAAACAAAGAGTTCATTCTAAAGAGGACAAACTCCTCAGGATTATTCAATCATATTATAAAGTGTAATCCACTCATAAAATATGGAGGACCCTCGATCGTTTATGCAACAAGAAGAATGAAGCTCGGCTGCAAATACTGGAGAATGAATTGGCTAACACCACTTAAGGTAATCTTTCTATCGCTAAGTACTTAATGAAGATTAAGAATTTATGTTCTTAGATATTCTTATGGATTCCGGATGAGGCGATCTCTGAAGCAATATAAGAAGAATAGTCATTCGTGGTTTGAAACGTGAATCTATTCCATTTGTGACATCGATTCAAGGATAGGCTCAATAACCATCTTTGGATGAATTTGAGAATTTAAAGGAAACACAAGAGATATGTTGCACTCTCAATCCTTAGGTGGTTCAAGCTTACCTGTAAAGAAGGAAGATCCTTCTAACTATTATGGTAAGAAGCCACTCAGATGTTATCCTTGTGGTGAATTAGGACACATAAAAAGATATTGTTGAGCCTAGGAGAACAATATGGTTCAAAAAGTTTTGAATAACAAGAAGATTGGGGAAAGTGTTTATTAGGTGAGGCTCGAGCAATAGATTCCATGATTTCCATCAATCTTGTAACAGACTGGATCTAGGATTTAGAATATAATGCAGTCGATCACATAGAGAAGCAAGAATTTTTGTCAACAGTATGAAGCAAGAAATTTTTGAAGATGTTTATACTAGTGATATGGTAGCTTCTATCGAAGAAATCAAATAAGTAGATCATGAACATGCAGTGTTTGAAACTATGTATACCAATGGTAACCTTTATGTAAAAAGCATTGAGCAAGATGTATGGGAAGTTGAATTCTCTAATCAATTGTCAGCCATATTGAGGTCATTCACTAGCTTAGATAAAATATTGGAAGCAAATGGAGATGATGAAGATCAAATATATGTAGAAGATGGCTGCATTTCAGGAGAGACAAATGGCATGAATTTCAAAATCTATAAAGTTGATAATCAAGTTATTGAAGAACTAGAAAGGAAATTTGGTAGTGGATCCTATTATGGTGTTGAGTCTTCACAAATGAAATCTCCTTCTATTGTGGAGTTGCACTAAAAGGAACGACTTCTAGAATCTTGAACCCTAGAGTTCTAAACTTACCCATCACAGATGTTTATTCAGATAGTACAAGTGCCACGAAGCTAAGAGAAAGGGGGAGTCTGAGAACTCAACATGGGGACAATTCACATGGATCAATTGAAGCTGAAGATTCTTCATCATTTGAAGAAACAAGAGGAGTCTGGAAGAAACTGTTGAGATTTTCACCAAGACCTGACTCAAAGCTTCATTTGAGCTCTTCCGCGACAAGTGTGGGGTAGTTTTCAAAAAATCACTTTAAGGGGAAGTGTGAAAATTAAAGTTGATTTTTTGGAGGTACAAAAAATATCTTAGATATTTAGTAGAACTTTCTATAACTTTGTAGAGTAATATCTTTGATATTTGTACTTAAGAAAAAATTAGATAGTCTAGAATATTAGATACTTGAGGGAGATATTTGTAGAAGGGTTTAAATTGTCTAGTTTCTTAGTATCTATAATCATCCCAACATAACTATAAATATGGATGACATTAGGAATTTGTAGATAACCAAAACCCAAAACAAACCCCAAATCAACAGTCTTCTTCTGTAACAAACTTCTTTTATCCAAAAATACTTTTTCTCACTTGTAGTTTCCTCTTCTTTAGTTGAATCTTCCGATCTTAATTAACGAGCATGTGCTAGCAGAAGGGTTCTCCAATTATACTTTTCTTCTGCTATTCTTTACTGTATCCTCTTGTCGATATGAATTGAAATTATTGGATGTATATGAAACTAGTACTAATGTGTACTCTACATCTAAAAAGGAACTCTAAGTCTTCTCTTCTCACCACAAAAAGTGGATTTAGAAATTTGTATAAGGGAATTAAATAATATAATAGGTGTCACACCTAGAATTTAAATACGTAATCTAAAGTAATCTTTGAACCCCCTCTACTACTAAACTAGAGTTGTAGATTAAACCGTTCATATATAATTTTAAAAATCATTTTACCCTGTTTCCATTAGTGTATTTTTTAGCAAAGGGAATTCAATAAAAAAAAATTGACATCATTTAGCTCCCCTCGTAATCCAGTTAACTATGCAACTCAAATAAGTGAAAAGAAATCACCTAGTATTCATATCTTTACTGAAATCTTATATTTAATTCTTATCCTTCTTAATACTATTCATTATTTTTTTGGTCAGATTCTCAATACTATTGATTAATATCTCACAATATCTTCCTCTTCCTCTTCCTCTTTCTCCTTCTCCTCCTCCTCCTCCTCCTCCTTCTTCTTCTTTTTCTTCTTCTTCTTATTCTTCTTCTTTGTACTTTTTGATTTTTTTTCTATTGTTAATGCCACTAAAAACATCAAACGAATCATGTTCCAGTTAACTATGCAACTCAAATAAGTTAAAAGAAATCACCTAGTATTCATATCTTTACTGAAATCTTATATTTAATTCTTATCCTTCTTAATACTATTCATTATTCTTTTGGTCAGATTCTCAATCCTATTGATTAATATCTCACAATATCTTCCTCTTCCTCTTCCTCTTCCTCTTTCTCCTCCTCCTTCTCCTTCTCCTCCTCCTCCTCCTTCTTCTTCTTCTTTTTCTTCTTCTTCTTCTTCTTCTTTGTACTTTTTGATTTTTTTTCTATTGTTAATGCCACTAAAAACATCAAACGAATCATGTTTTCATATTGTTATTTTACATGTAATATTTTTTTTGATTAATCAAATTATAATTACAACATGATACTTTTTGGATACTATTGAATGATCTTTTTTCTCAGAGTTTTTCTCTCGATAAGCATAGTGGAAAAAAAAGCTAGATAATATCAGTAAGAGAGCTTATGATTTTGGCATATGAGCCAACATACTTTTGACATTGGAAGAATCATCCCGATTCCAGGTTTATCTCTTTTTGTTTTCTTAATTTGATCTTTAACTTCCTTTCTCCTTTGTAACACCTTAGTCTTAGAAAGAGCTAATTTAGAAAGAACAAAATTTGAAATAGCCAATTTGAGATTTTTGCAAGTTATTCTTAAACTGTGAGTTTTGGGTCAACTTCAAACGACCATAACTTTTAGCTCAAAATGATTTAGGTGGCCATGAGATATCAAATCAAAGTTTGTTGAGTCCTCTTTCCAATGCCACCAAGTTTCCTAAATTCCAAGTTTAGATGAAAGAGATATGCCCGTTTGAGTACAACCTGTCCAGTTAAGGTTATTCATCCGTTTTAAGGAGGGGTATTTTGGTCTTTTCCTAACCCCCACTAGCCTAGATCATTTTTGTTAATCTTTTAGGGGTCTAACCTGATTGGAATAAGTTTAAGTCATTCCTAAACACGCTTAGGATTTTTGAGAGGAGTTCAAGAGGAGAAGAGAAGAACGTTCAAGATTCTTGCGAGCTTTGAGGATTTTTGCCAAGAATTTGATTCTTTCAAGGTATGTAAACTTTCATAGTGATGGGTTAGTTCATCCTCATTCCAATCATGAGTTTCTTTATTGTATTCGTCCAAGAGATTTTGTGTATTGAGTTCTTGATGAGTTTTCTTGAGGTTTCGTTCTTCATTCTTTATTAATGGGGTTTGATGAGTTCTTGAAGTGAGGATTGAATTGAGGGTTGTTCTTGAGGAAATTTGAGTAGATTTTTATTTTCTTATGTTGGATTAATGAATCTAAGGAAGTTTGAAAGAAATTGTTTGATTCTAGGTGAATTAAGACCAAAAATCGAGAAGAAAAATTTGTGAGGATGATTTGGAAAAGGGGTGGCGCGGCGCGCCCCAGATGCGCCAATGGGGCTGGCATGGCGGGCCTGCAATGCGGCAAAATAAGGTCTCTGATGATTTGGGGTTGGCACCCTGCGCCAGGAATGCGTCAGGGTCCTCTGCCTCTATTCTTCTTCCGTCGTTCATCCCATCTGAGGTCTTTTAAAATGTATCTTCAATCTCTTCCTGATTTTAACTATCCAAACTACATCTAATCAATGAGAAAACTATATATCTAAATCAAAATTCTTGAATTCACATTTCCAATTCAAGATAGAGTTAAGAGTAAAGCTCGAGGGAGTCCTTTGAGTCGTTTTGAGAAGTCTTTTACAATCTTTTAAAACTTGTTTTAAGACTTGGGTACTTAAGTATGAGGATGAAGAGAGTTGAGTTCATGTTTTCAAAATGAATATACGGGGACTAAGTATCCCCAAGTGTAAATGCTTTTATATTTAAAGTGAGAGGAAACCTTGATTTCCAAATGAGTTCATGAGGAGTTTTTGAGAACTATATCTTTTAAGAGAATCTTTTAAGTAATAAAATCACAGTTTGATGATGAGGAAATTTTTTTAAACATATGAGCATAAGTTATATTATTGGGAGTAGTATTGAGCACCAATATGGGTACGAGTTCATACAACTCAAAGTCCTCATAAATCATGTATGTCAATATGGGTAAAGGGTCATACTTTTTAGATTATTCCTTATTGCTTTTAAGCATAGCTTAGTGGATCTACTTAGTTGAGGATGTCTTATAACCTGGAAAGGTATAGGACAGTTCTGGTAGCGTGAACAAGACGCTCTATCACCACATAGCTCATAGTGATGGTTGCCGGTTAGAGAATCTCCCAAAATAAGAGTAACGAGTCTATTATTGTATTTTTATATACATTGAGTTATTATATTGTATTTTAAAAGTTTTCTTTGTACTGCATCTCTATTGTTGCTTTTATATTGAATTGTGTTGATTATCCTTGAGTTGAGTTGAGATGAGGTGAGTATATTCTTTCTTTTTATCAGTTCAAGATTATGTCTATGCTTTAGAGTTCCCTTGCATGCTCGTACATTCAATGTACTGACGCCATTTGGCCTGCATTTTTTATCATGCAGATACAGGAGTTCAGGGTCATCAACAGGCGCGTCGTTGATATAACTTACAGTTCCAGTTAGCTTGGTGAACCTCTTTGCTTCCAGAGGGTTCCACATTTACTTTCAGTCTTGTTAGGATGTTATGGGTCTTTCATAGTTATTAGAGGCTTCGTAGACAGTAG
The DNA here is from genome assembly GCA_029582545.1 of Solanum lignicaule. Taxonomy (NCBI): domain Eukaryota; kingdom Viridiplantae; phylum Streptophyta; class Magnoliopsida; order Solanales; family Solanaceae; genus Solanum; species Solanum lignicaule. The sequence goes on from JAJOOF010013256.1 coordinate 16,954, forward strand.
TGTTTTGAAAAGTCTTATCCATTTTCAACTGTTAATGTTCAGGACTTGGGTTGCCTTTTTTGGCTAGCTGAATGTCTTTTTAATATTCTAAGTTATTTACTTTGAGACTTTTGAGAAACCGTTACTTTTGAGTTCATATAATGTTGAGCACGTCGTCTGCTGAGTATTAAGCCAGACCAAGGATTCGCTTGGGGACCATCAATGGTTCTCGAGTGCCAGTTATGTCTAGGGCATAGGCTTCGGGTGTGAAAAACTTAGTATCAGAGCACAGAGTTTAAGAGTCCTATGGTATCTTTATAAACAAGCTTTAAATTATTATTTTTTTTGGGGGGGAGGGGTTGGTTGGGGGGCTGGTTTGAGGGTAGGGACAAAATAAATTGATTTTTTCAACAAAAAAGTAATTGTAGTTTGAAGTTGGAAGAGAGTTTTGGAAAATGTTTTCCTTAAGTTTTGAAGGGAAGTCATTTTCCTTAAATTTGAGGAAAATGAGTTGATTTGGAAAATATTTTTAAAACATTTAACCCAACCAAACATGAGAAAATTGAAAAACATTTTCCGAAAAATGTTTTCCTTCATACCAAACACACCCTCTGTGTTTTGAGATTATTACTCAAAAATATTTCTCTTAAAAGAGATGGTACTCAAACTGCTCAAAACTCT
>JAJOOF010013257.1:0-32322 GCA_029582545.1 Solanum lignicaule
AATTGTTCTTTGAATATGTATTAAAATTGTATTATAAATGTATTAAAAGTGATCAAGTGAAAAAAAAATATTATTACTATAAATGGTAAATATTTTTTTAATATAGTATATTTATATAAGTTTCCCTTTTAGGAATATAATAACCTGAAATAAGAAGGAAAAACAAAGTATTTCCCTTTTTTTTCAAGCAAAATAAACGAATAAATGGTATAGTGAGGTAGTGCTAATTTTTTGGACTTAAAATTTACTACATATTTTTGTGTTTAAAATTACCAATTTTATACTAAACTAGTACCTATGTGTCAATCCTCAAAAAATAATGTAAAAAATTTAGGAATCTCATAGTATAAAGAGCAAACAACATTATATTCCTACCATTTTTCAATTTACAAAATTTCCTTCAAATTTGTGTCATCCGAATACATAACAGTTGATACATTAGACAACTTGTCTATTGAGATTAAAAGGAAATTGAATGTCAATTCCCCAAATCACACAAATCAAATCAATGTCAATCTCTCCCAAATCATAATAGCTTCAAACAATTCAAATTTTCCTCTTTCAAATCTCTCTCAAATCATAACAGATTCAAAAAAGTCAAAAACAGTAGCTATGTATCAGATACATTTAGTATAAATTTGAATTTATGTATCATGCCTAAAAATTTAGTGCATGATACATTACTATTTATGTATCTTATTTTGTGTGAGAATACTGTATTTTATAAAAGATACATTATACATGTAATCCTTCCCAATAACATTTTTTGTGTGCTACATAACACAGTGGTGAGTTGATACAAATAAATATTGTTATAAAAACATTAATGTTTATGTATCAACAATATATTTGATAATATCTGCAAATACATAACCTTCTAGTGGAATAAGTTTGAGTGTATGTATCTGGAAGTAAAAAATAATGAAATCTATAATAGTTATGTACCAAGTACATAACAATGAACAGGATACATACTAATTTGTGTTTCAATAAATTAAGGTTATGTATCGAAACTAATATTTAAACACGATACATTATGAATGATGAAATTTATAATGCATCATGATGTTGAAACGGAGACATTATACATTAATTTAAGAAACAAAAACAACTATATATATTAAAAATCTAAACCCATATGTATCAGAAAAAGATGAACAAGAAAAAAAAAATCAACAATCTGAATGATAAATAAATCTTTCTACTTCTTCTCATTTGCTCTGTATCAACTCCCACAACTATTTTCCACTTTTAACAATGGCGTCACCCATGGATCTCGACCTAAAGCTGTTGTGAATCAAGTTGACTCCGTAAGAGCCTATGAGCTATTAGACACTTTTATTTGGGATCTAGGCCCAATAACCATTTGTTAAAAAGAACTAGGAGTTAGAAGAACGGTTATGCAAATTATGTCGAAACTTTGGTTGTCAGTTATCTCTCATCCCCTTCTAGTTACCTTCTTCTATGTTAATCTATCTGTAATTAGTATGTTATTACTTTGTTGTTTGTATTATATGTTGTAATTTGTATTTAGCGATAACAATATATATTAGTGTCTGTACTGGAAGTTGGATTTGTTTCATTGGTGCTTTCATCCAGATGTCTTCGATGCAGGACCAAATATCTCGAACAGTTGAAAGTTCGTGGTTGAAGAATCTCGCTGAAATTCGTTCAATGTTATAGGAGTTGGTTGGAAACCTTACAATAAGTAAACCTAACCCGATGGAAATCCAACGGTTCTATGGTGAGAATCCAGAGCTGTGGATTTCTGAGGCTGGACGCTACTTTAACTTCTATGAAATTGCAGAAAACCATAAGTTATATCTTGCCTCGTCCTATCTTGACGGAGCGGCTTTAACGTGGTACCGATGGCTTTTTCAGAACAAGCAATTGGAAGATTGGGAACACTTTACTGCAAAAGTGTTGATTCGCTTCTGTAAACGACATCTCAAATCACCAGAAGATCTCTTAGCCAATCTCTAGCAGGTACCTCTGGGACTAAGTACCCAAGTTGTTTTGAGGTTGTTTAATCAGATTTAAGTGATCCAGATATACGTTCGACATGCCTTGCACAATTAACTAATTCACCCTTGGCTCTAAACTATTATGAGCACAAGATGTTCGATGAAATGTTAAACAGTAACTGCCCCAAGGTATTCACCATGGCGTCATTCGATGCTCCTGTTGAAATTCTCTATTAAGATGTTATAGGTCCTGATGGCAGCAAAGTTCAGTTGTTCTATCGACGTCCCCAAATTGATATGTCAGAGAGGTATGTTACACCTTCTTCGGATTGTGGCTCTTGTAAACAAGAAACTGACTTTGAATTTTTTGAAGACATGTATCTTACTGAATTTTTCTTGGAGCCTGAGAGTATTAAGGATTTATATCTGGATAAAATTTTATAAAGAATGAAAGTGGTATTCCAATAAATGAATTGTATTCGGATGAAATAACCTCCAAGGATATGGCTCTAACAGGTTATACAGTTAATGTGAAGACATTACTTTTGCTGGGATCTAGTAGCAGGTTTTGCCTCATTATGCATGCTAACCATATGACGCAAGTGTAAGATCCAGAACGACGATGGTGTGGTGCTTTCGCCACTACTCATCGGACATCTGTTCAATTAGCAATTTTAAGAGGTGTGTATGCATATGTCAACACAAAGTGGCTAACTGCAGTTGAATCAATTATATTTGTTTCACTTGCTACTGTTGCTTTAACTAACAAGGAAGCGATTACTAAGGACAAAAGCTATTTTATCTTGGATAGTGGACAGTGGAGTGTTTGTACGACTAACATTACTATAATTCTTAAGCACTATTTTGATTATTTTAGTGGCCTTGGAAGCATTAAAGAGCAACCATTGGAACATGAGGGCCTGAACACTGATGTAGTTTTAAGAGGTTTGTGTTATTCATCTTGGTAATTTAGAATATGCAAAGGGCACTGAAGTTGATTTATCAGTACTTAAGGTTGGCAAGTCTTGGTTTCACTCTAAGATTAAAGAAGTAGCTCTCGACTCACTTTCAAGTCTGGACCGAAATACTATTGTAATGCCAATGTGGCTCCACTCGAATCTTGAGGACAAGGTTCGTTTTGAGGGTGGGAGTGTTGTGAATCAAGTTGACTCTGTAAGAGCCTATGGGCTATTAGAGACTTTTATTTGGGATACAGGCCCAATAACCATTTTTTAAAATGACTAGGAGTTAGAAGAACAGTTGTAAATTATATTGAAGCTTTGTCTATCTGTTATCTCTCATCCCCTTTCTATGTTCTAGTATCTCATCCCCTTTTTCTCATTCCCCGAGCCTACACCCTGGGTGGGACTGGCACTCGAAGACCATTGCTGGCCCCAAGTGAACCCTTGGCCTGGCTTACTTAACTCAGCGGAAGACAATATTCATACTTATAATGATCAATAACACTTAACTGAACTGAATAATAAAATAACTCAGAATGTTTAAAGGTTAAACATTCAACTTGGCCAAAAGTGGCAACCCAAGTCTTAACAATAGGAAATGATAATGAAAAGACTCAAAAGACTAACATCTGACTGTCTATGAAGCCTCTAAAACATCTGAGATGGATGTTGGGACAACCCCACAACATCCTAATGAACTAACTAGAAAGCAATGAAAATAGATCCTCCGAAATGCAAGGAGGCTCACCGACTGACTCTGAACTGCTCACTGGATCAACGATGCGCTGGAATGCCGATCCTAGTTACCTGTGTCTGCATAATAGGACGATGCAGGCCAACTGGCATCAGTACATTGAATGTACGAGTATGCGAGTTGGAATGCTAAAATAACATAGGCTCGGAAGGGAATCTGAAAGAAACACCTACATTGGCTCTTCTCAACTCATGAATACTTAATTGATCTCATTTCAATATAAAGCAGTTTAAAACAAGTGCAATATCAAGAAAAGCTGTTTAAAAACATGATGTCAAATCTGTGTATATATAAGGATACAACATAACTCTGAAATCTATGTAAAAATACAATAAACTGATGTATATAAAAATACAATAACTTCTGTGGGAGTTTCTCTAACCGACAACCATCACATAAGAGCTATAGTGATGATACATCGATCTACCTCACGCTGCCGGCGCATCCTATACCCGATCAGAGGTATAGGACCTGAACTACTAAGTGGGTCCACTAGTCTATTGTGAAAAAGGTTCATATAAAAAGTATGACCCTTTTCTACTCATGGTGGCTACATGGTTTTATGGAGACGTGAGTTATCTAAACTCATGCTTGCCCCCAATTCGGTGTTCAATACTAATCCCAAAATATACTATCTCTTATGTTTTAAAAAAAAACATACTTCTTCTGTGATTTGAGATTAGGGCTCAAAAACTTAGCTCAAATGCTATCTTGGAAATCTCAGTTTCCCTTCTTGCTTCATTTAGAAAACTATTACTCTTTTTCTGAAAACTAGCCCGAAGGCTCTTTGGAAATCTCAGTTTCCGTTCTTATTTAAATGTGAAAACATTATAAATCTCTTTGAGAATACTTAATCCCCAAATACTTTTGAAGAAATGAACTTCAAACTTTACTCTGTAGTCAACTTGAACTTTAAGTCTTAAAACAAAGTTAAAACATTTGGAAAAGAGTTTTGGAAAACTCTAAGAACTTCTCTTAACTTGACTCTTACTTCTCTTGAGTTTGATCTTAACTTTTCTTGAATTGGATTATGGATTCAAGCTTCATGATCTCATATTTATGGATTATTTCATGATATTTAGATGTAACTTAGAGTGATGGGATCAACTAGAAAACATAGGTACATTGCTAAGGAACGAGTAGCAAAAGGTGGGGAACGAATGGGGAGAACTGGCGTCCCTGGCGCTCTGAGAAGCGCAGGGTGCCAGACCTTAACATTCAGAGGCTGGTATGGGGTGCGCTAGCTTGCACATCTCCCCAAGGGTGAAGATTCAGAGACTCTTTTGGGGCGCTCTGGCTGGCGCGACACCCCACCTCTATCCCTAGGTGTTTGACGACTTTTCTTCTCCATTTTTCAACTCTAAACCCTCTAAACTTCAATGGTTCTTTCCCCAAACACTTAGGATCATTTATACCCTCAATATATGATAGATTCAAACCGAAATTACACCCGGAAACATGAATCAAATTGCAAGAAACTTCAGAAAAACAACCCACAAGAATTCAAACGAATTTCATCAAGAACTCAAAGGATTTACTTTCAAATCACACATATTTTGCTGAATTGAATCATGATTGGCGCGTAGGTGAACTAACCCAACACTATGTGATCTCACATACCTTTTTAGGGATCACCTCCGACGAGATCCACAAGCTATCCTTGACGAAACCGACGAATCTTGCTTCCTCTTCTCCTTTCTCCTCTTTTCTCTTTTCTCCAAGCCCTAGCGTAACCTCTAACTTTTCTAAACTGACCAAAATCTGGTTTTACCCCAATTAATCTCCTAAAATCAATTCAAATAATTAGGTAAGGAGAAGACTAAATTGCCCTTCCAAAATCCGGATTAGAATTCCTTAATCCAACAGCCAAACTTCCAAAGGGGATAACTTATTCATACGAACTCGGAATCACACAAACTCAGCAGTGTTGGAAAGATCATTCCAAGAGCTTTCCAACTATATCTGGAAGTTCGCATAACTAATAATGAGCTAGGAGTTATGGCTATTTGAAGTTGACCAAAACTCAACTTTTCCAAACTTAAACAAATTTTGAGATTTTCATTCTTTCCAAAAAATGACTATTTCGAATTATTAGCTTCTTCCTAATTATTTCAAATTGCGAGATGTTACAATATTTCCCCCTAGGGAACATTCGTCCTCGAATGAGATTATTCTTACTAGGCTCAGGGTGTAACATCAAGTTCAAACACCCAACAAGCAAATGCAAACAAACAACATGCTCACTCATAATTTAAAGAGTACTAAGAAGAGAATTAGTACCTTGGTCTGCATTTTTTCCAAACTCAAAGAGATGTGGATATATTTTCTTCCCAAGTAGCTTCCTCAACAAATTGGTTCCTCCAAAGGACTTTGACTGATGCTACTTCCTTAGTCCTCAACTTGCGAACTTAACGATATATAATCTGAACCAGTATCTCTTCATAAAATAGGCTATCCTTGATCCCAATATCTTCAGTTGGTATGATCAATGAAGGATCGCCCATGCACTTCTTCAACATGGAGACGTGAAATACCGGATGAACCACTGCTAACTCTTGTGGTAGCTCCAACTCATAAGCTACTTTGCCAATCCTCTTGGTTATTCTATAAGGTCCAATATACCGGGGACTAAGTTTCCCGTTCTTACCAAACCTCATAACAACCTTCATGGGTGAAACTTTTAGATATACCCAATCGTCTACCTCAAACTCCAACTCCCTTCTTCTAACATCTATGTAGGATTTCTGATGACTCGGTGCCGTTTTCAACCTCTCTTGAATCACTTTCACCTTCTCCATGGCTTGGTGAACTTAATCTGGTCCTATCAACCCAGCTTCACCAACTTCAAACCATCCAATAGGAGATCTGCATCTTGTCCCATAAAGAGCTTCGTAAGGAGCCATTTGGATGCTAGAGTGGTAACTATTGTTGTAAGCAAACTCAATGGGAGGTAGGTGATTATCCCATTTCCTTTTGAAATCGATCACGCACGCCCTCAACATATCCTCTAAAGTCTGAATAGTGCGCTCTGCTTGCCCATCTGTTTGAGGATGAAATACGGTACTTATGTTCACCTTTGAACCCAAACCTTTTTGGAATGCCTTCCAAAACTGTGCACCCCTATCTGATATAATCGAAATAAAGACTCCATGAAGTCTTACCACCTCCTGAATATATAACCTGGCATAATCTTCTGCTGAATGGGTAGTCTTTACCGGCAAAAAAGTGGGCTAATTTTGCCATACTGTTGACAACCACCCAAATAGAATCATGTTGTTTGCGAGACCTTGGTAAACCTGTGATGAAATCCATATTGATCATCTCCTACTTCCATTCCGGAAGTTCTATATTCTGAGACAAACCACCAGGCCGTTGGTGCTCAACTTTCACTTGCTGGCAATTTGGACAGTTAGCAACAAATTCTGCAATACCCTTCTTCATGCTTTTCCACCAATAAAATTCTCTCAAGTCACGATACATCTTTGTTGAACCCAAATCAAAGGAATATTTGGAGTTATGAGATTCCTCCATAATCCTCTCTTGGAGACCATCCACCATAGGTACACACAATCTACCTTGGTATCTCAATACACCATCTCCCCCTTGTTCAAAAGCTAAAACTTTTTGCTTTCGAACATTTGCCTTCAACTCAAGCAAAATAGGATGTTGGTCTTGTTTTTCTTTAACTTCTGACACTAGTGATGATTTAGCCCCATTCGTCACCACTATTCCTCCTTCTGTGGAATCCATAAGTCGGACTCCTAAGCGTGCAAGCCTATGCACATTTTTTGCTAACTCTCTCTTTTCTTCCTAAACATGGGCGGTACTACCCATAGACAACCTGCTCAAGGCATCAGCAACAACATTAGCCTTACCTAGGTGATAAAGAATTCTCATGTCATAATTCTTGAGTAACTATAACCACCTCCTTTGTATGAGATTAAGCTCTTTCTGAGTGAAGACATATTGAAGGCTCTTATGATCAGTGAATATATCAACATGAACACCATACAAATACTGACGCCATATCTTCAAAGCGAATACTACAACAGCCAACTCTAAGTCATAGGTTGGGTAGTTCTTCTCATGAACTTTCAACTGTCTGGAGGCATAAGCTATAACCTTAACATTCTGCATTAATACACCGCCCAAACAACTCTAGATGCATCACAATACACCAAAAAATCGTGAGTACCTTCTGGGAAGGTCTAAACTGGGGCAGTAGTCAACCTCTTCTTCAATTCTTGAGAGTTTTTCTCACAAGCTTCAGACTATTGAAATTTCACTGTTTTCTGAGTCAACTTGGTCAAAGGGGATGAAATAGACGAGAACCCCTCTACAAACCTTTTATAGTAGCCTGCCAAACCTAAGAAACTCCTAAAATCAGTTGGAGATGTGGGTCTAGGCCAATTCTGCACTGCCTCAATTTTTTGAGTATCAACTTTAATCCTCTCTCAAAACACAATATGACCTAAGAATGCCACAGACTCAAGCCAAAATTCACACTTAGAGAATTTAGCTTACAACTCCTTATCTTTCAAAGTTTGAAGAACTATTATGAGATGGCTAGCATGATCTTCTTCATTCCTTGAATAGATTAGTATGTCATCAATGAAGACGATAACAAACATATCTAAATAAGTTTTGAAAATTCTATTCATAAGGTCCATGAATGCTGCAGGTACATTAGTTAAACCGAACGACATGACTAGAAACTCATAATGACCATAATAGGTCCTGAATGCTGTCTTTGGAATATCACATTCCCTTACTCTTAACTGATGATAGCCAGATCTGAGGTCAATTTTTGAGAAACGAGAAGCACCATGAAGCTAATAAAAAAGATAATTGATCCTTGGAAGAGGATGCTTGTTCTTGATGGTAACCTTGTTTAATTGGTGGTAGTCTATACACATCCTAAGGGAACCGTCTTTCTTTCCACATACAAGACCGGAGCGCCCCAATGTGAGACACTTGGTCGAATAAACCCTTTCTCTAAAAGGTCTTTCAACTGCTCTTTAAGCTCTTTCAACTCTGCTGGTGCCATTATGTATAGCGGAATAGATATAAGACGAGTATCTGAAAGAAGATCTATACCGAAGTCTATCTCTCTGTCAGGAGGGACTCTCGGAAGATCATCAGGAAAGACTTCTGGGAACTCTTTTACTACTGGAATTGACTGAATATGATGTATCTCAACACTTGAGTCATTAACTCGGACTAAGTGATAGACACACCCCTTAGAAACTAACTCATCTGCCTTAAGGTATGAAACGAAATGACCCTTAGGCACTTCTGAACTGCTTTTCCACTCTAAGACTGGCTCATTTGGAAACTGAAACTTGACTACTCGAGTTCTACAATCAATGGAGGCATAACATGCATGAAGCCAGTCCATACCAAGAATGACATCAAAATCTACCATGTCTAACTCAATTATATCAGCCATGGTACTCTTGTGATAGACAGAAATGGGACAATCACAATAGACTCGCTCTGCTAGAATAGATTCACCAACAGGCGTAGAGACACTGAATGGTTTACTAAGTTGCTCAGGAATAACATCAAAATTCCTAGCAACATAAGGAGTTACAAAATATAAACTCGCTCCTGGATCTAGCAAAGCATAAAGAGTAAAGTCAAAGACCTGGATCATACTAGTGATAATATCTGGTGAACCCTCTTGTTCTTGGCTACTGTTGATAGCAAATAAGCGGCTTGTTCCTCCGCCAGTACCGAAAATAGCTCCTCTAGTTGCAGCTCTGTCTGGTGGAGCAACTGATGAAGATTGGACTCTATTGCCCCCATTACCATTTCCCTGCTTGTTCTTTGGACACTCTCGCATGAAATGCCCAGTCTGACCACACTTGAAACAACCAGTGGAGCCCTCACAACAAATACCTGAGTGGTTCCTACCGCACTTGGCGCAGGCATGAGGCTTACTACCCTCTTGCACCACACTACCCTGAGTATAGGCAGGCTTAGCTCTAGAATTCTGACCATTGTACTCACATTTGTTCCTAGCTGCAGGTGCACTAGCAGATGATGGAGCAGATCCCCTCTGTTTCTGTTGGAAGGAAGACCGATTGACATTATTCTCCTGCTGCATGGACTCATTCCCTATCATAGCCCTCTTGTTCTTGAATTCCTCTCTATCCCTCAACTTCTCTTCTTCTACTTACTGCACATAGACCATCAACCTCGAAATGTCCATGCCCTCAATAAGCATAGCAGTCGGCCCTCTTTGCTTGATAGACGGGAAAGCCCAACAACAAACAGACTCATCCTACTCCTCATGTTCGCAACTATTTCCGGAGCATAGCGAGACAGTTGGGTGAATTTCAACCCATACACATGAACACTCAAAGAATCTTTCTTACGTGTGAGGAAATCTCAAACCTTAGCCTCTTTCAGTTCTCGGGGAATGAAACTCCCCAAGAAAGCCTCTTCAAACCAAGCCCAACTCGCAGGTGGTGCATTCTCAGCTCTACCCCTTTTCCACTGGTCGAACCAAGTCCTAACAACATTCTTCAGTTGTTTTGCATCTAGTTCAACTCTCTCAGTATCTGCCACATGCATAATATCAAATACCTTTTTCAGCTCGTCAATAAAGTTCTCTGGATCCTCAGTAGTGCTTGAACCAGTGAAGTTTGGAGGGTTCATCCTCAAGAACTCACGAATCCTTGAAGTGTCAGCTCCTTCCTGTCGAGCTTCCCTTTGCTGACCAACCTAGTTAGTCACAGCTTGACTCAGCATCCTAATTGCCTCTCTAAGCTAAGCATTAATAACTTCTCCTTGAGGTTGCATTTCAGGTGCATTAGGTAACTCTTGCTCCTTAACATTCCTCCTAGCTGGACGACCTCTGACTGCTCTTCGTGGAGGCATGATTATCTGAAACAAGTGTAGGCATGCATTATAGGGAATCTTTTTAGAGATTAAACTCTAACACGCGAAATTAGTGTGAAAGAAGTGAGATAGTTCCTAAATGTTGCAACATCCTAACTATAGATATGGCACTCTTCACACCGATAAATAGGACTTTACAGGTATAGCCTTATAGAATCCCTAGGACTTTTGAACTCTGTGCTCTGATACCACATTTTTCGCGCCCCGAGCCTACTACCTTGGCAGGACTGGCACTCGAAGACCATTGTTGGCCCCAAGCGAACCCTTGGCCTGACTTACTTAACTCAGAGGAAAACTATATTCATACTTATAATGATCAATAACACTTACCTGAACTGAATAATAAAATAACTCAGAATATTTCAAGGTTAAACATTCAACTTGGCCAAAAGTGGCAACCCAAGTCTTAACAATAAGAAATGATAATGAAAAGACTCAAAGGACTAACATATGGCTGTCTATGAAGCCTCTAAAACAACTGAGATGGATGTTGGGACAACCCCACAACATCCTAATGAACTAACTAGAAAGCAATGAAAATAGATCCTCTAGAATGCAAGGAGGCTCACTGATTGACTCTGAACTGCTCATTAGATCAACCGTGCGCTGAATGCCGATCCTAGTTACCTGTGTCTGCATCATAAGACGATGCAGGCCAACTGACATCAGTACATTGAATGTACGAGTATTCGAGTTGGAATACTAAAACAACATAGGCCTGAAAGCGAATCTGAAAGAAACACTTACCTTGGTTCTTCTCAAATCATTAATACTTAATTGATCTCATTTCAATATAAATCAGTTTAAAACAAGTGCAATATAAAGAAAAGCTATTTAAAAACATGATGTCAACTCTGTGTATATACAAGGATACAACATAACTCTGAAATGTAGGTAAAAATATAATAAACTGATGTATACAAAAATACAATAACTTCTGTGGGAATTTCTCTAACCGACAACCATCACATAAGAGCTATAGTGATGATACATCGATCTATCTCACGCTGCCAGTGCATCCTATACCCGGGCAGAGGTATAGGACCTGAACTACTAAGTGGATCCACTACTCTATTGTTAAAAGTGTTCATATAAAAAGTATGACCCTTTTCTACCCATGGTGGCTACATGGTTTTATGGAGACGTGAGTTATCTGAACTCATGCTCGCCCCCAATTCTGTGCCCAATACTATTCCCAAAATATACTAGCTCTTATGTTTTTTTTAAAAAAAATACACTTCTTCTATGATTTGAGATTAATGCTCAAAAACTTAGCTCAAAGGCTATCTTGGAAATCTCAGTTTCCCTTCTTGCTTCATTTAGAAAGCTATAACTCTTTTATTGAAAACTTGCCCGAAGGCTCTTAGGAAATCTCAGTTTCCGTTCTTATTTAAATGTGAAAACATTTTAAATCTCTTTGGGAATACTTAGTCCCCATATAATTTTGAAGAAACGAACTTCAAACTTTACTCTTTACTCAACTTGAACTTTAAGTCTTAAAACAAAGTTAAAACATTTGTAAAAGACTTTTGGAATACTCTAAGAACTTCTCTTAACTTGACTTTGATCTTAACTTTACTGGAATTGGATTATGGATTCAAGGTTCATGATCTCATTTTTATGGATGATTTCATGATGTTTATATGTACCTTAGAGTGATGAGATCAACTAGTAAACATAGGTACATTGCTAAGGAACGAGTACTAAAAGGTGGGGAACAAATCGGGAGAACTGGCATCCCTGGCGCTCTCAGAGGCACGTGGCGCCAGCCCTAGACATTCAGAGGCAGGTCTGGGGTGCGCTGGCTTGCTCGGCTCCCCAAGGGTGAAGATTCAGAAAATCTTTTGGGGTATGCTTGCTAGCGCGACACCCCACCTCTATCCCTAGGTGTTTGACGACTCTTCTTTTCTATTTTTCAACTCTAAACCCTCTAAACTTTAATGGTTCTTTCCCCAAACACTTAGGATCATTTATACCCTCAATATATGATAGATTCAAACCGAAATTACACCCGGAAACATGAATCAAATTGCAAGAAACTTCAAAATAACAACCCTCAAGAATTCAAACGAATTTCATCAAAAACTCAAAGGATTTACTTTCAAATCACACATATTTTGCTGAATTGAATCATGATTGGCACGTGGGTGAACTAACCCAATGCTGTGTGATCTAACATACCTTTTTAGGGATCACCCCCGACGAGCTCCACAAGCTATCCTTGACAAAATCGACGAATCTTGCTTCCTCTTCTCCTTTCACCACTTTTCTCTTTTCTCCAAGCCCTAGCGTGAACTCTAACTTTTCTAAACTGACCAAAATCTAGTTTTACCCCAATTAATCTCCTAAAATCAATTCAAATAATTAGATAAGGAAAAGACTAAATTACCCTTCCAAAATCCGGATTAGACTTACCTTAATCCAACAGCCTAACTTCCAAATGGCATAACTTATTCATACTAACTCGAAATCGCGCAAACTTGGCGGCGTTGGAAAGATCATTTCCAGAGAATTCCGAATATATTTGGAAGTATACCTAACTTGTACTGAGCTAGGATTTATGGCCGTTTGAAGTTAACCAAAATTCAACTTTTCCTAACTTAAACAAATTTCTAGATTTTCATTCTTTCCAAAAATGACTATTTCCAATTATTAGCTTCTTCCTAGTTATTTCAAATTGCGAGATGTTACAATATCTCCCCATTGGGAACATTCATCCTCGAATGAGATTATTCTTACTAGGCTCAGTGTGTAACATCAAGTTCAAACACCCAACAAGGAAATGCAAACAAACAACATGCTCACTCATAATTTAAAGAGTACTAAGAAGATAATTAGTACCTTGGTCTGCATTTTCTCCGAACTCAAAGACATGTGGATATCTTTTCTTCATATCCTCTTCAGCTTCCCAAGTAGCTTCCCCAATGAATTGGTTCCTCCAAAGGACTTTGACTTATGCTACTTCCTTAGTCCTCAACTTGCGAACTTGGCGATCTAGAATCTGAACCAGAATATCTTCATAAGATAGGCTATCCTTGATCGCAATATCTTTAGTCGGTATGATCAATGAAGGATCGCCCATGAACTTCTTCAACATATAGATGTGAAATATCGGATGAACCGCTGCTAACTCTTGTGGTAGCTCCAACTCATAAGTTGCTTTGCCAATCCTTTAGGGTATTTATAAGGTCCAAATACCGGGGACTAAGTTTCCCCTTCTTAACAAATATCATAACAACCTTCATGGGTAAAACTTTTAGATATACCCAATCATCTACCTTGAACTCCAACTCCCTTCTCCTAACATCCGTGTAGGATTTCTGACGACTCTGTGCCATTTTCATCCTCTCTTGAATCACTTTCACCTTCTCCATGGCTTGATGAACTAAATATGGTCCTATCAACCCAGCTTCACCAACTTCAAACAATCCAATAGGAAATCTGCATCTTCTCCCATAGAAAGCTTCATAAGGAGCCATTTGGATGCTAGAGTGGTAACTGTTGTTGTAAGCAAACTCAATGAGAGGTAGGTGATCATCCTGATTCCCTTTGAAATCGATCACGCACACCCTCAACATATCCTCTAAAGTCTGAATAGTGCGCTTTGCTTGCCCATCTGTCTGATGATGAAATGTGGTACTTAACTTCAACTTTGAACCCAAACCTTTTTGGAATGACTTCCAAAACAGTGCAGTAAATTGTGAACCCCTATCTGATATAATCGAAACAGGGACTCCACGAAGTCTTACCACCTCGTGAATATATAACCTGGCATAATCTTCTGCTGAATGGGTAGTCTTTACCGGCAAGAAGTGGGCTGATTTTCTCATTCTGTCGACAACCACCCAAATAGAATCATGCTGTCTGCGAGACCTTGGTAAACCTGTGATGAAATCCATATTGATCATCTCCCACTTCCATTCTAGAAGTTCTATATTCTGAGCCAAACCACCGGGCCGTTGGTGCTCAACTTTCACTTGCTGGCAATTTGGACAGTTAGAAACAAATTCTGCAATGTTCTTCTTCATGCTAATCCACGAATAAACTTCTCTCAACTCACGATACAACTTTGTGGAACCTAGATGCATGGAGTATTTGGAGCTATGAGCTTCCTCCATAATCCTCTCCTAGAGACCATCCACCATAGGTACACACATTCTACCTTGTTATCTCAATACAGCATCTCCCCCTTGTTCAAAAGCTAATACTTTTTGCTTTTGAACATTTTCCTTCAACTAAAGCAAAATGGGATCTTTGTCTTGATTTTCTTTAACTTCTGACAGTAGTGATGATTCAGCCCCATTCATCAACACTATTCCTACTACTGTGGAATCCATAAGTCAGACTCCTAAGCGTGCAAGCCTATGCACATCTTTTGCTAACTCTAACTTTTCTTCAACATGCGCAGTACTACCCATAGACAACCTGCTCAAGGCATCCGCAACAACATTAGCCTTACCTGGGTGATAAAGAATACTCATGTCATAATCCTTGAGTAGCTTTAACCACCTCCTTTGTCTGAGATTAAGCTCTTTCTGAGTGAACACATATTGAAGACTCTTATGATCAGTGAATACATCAACATAAACACCATACAAATAATGACGCCATATCTTCAAAGCGAATACTACAACAACCAACTCTAAGTCATGGGTTGGGTAGTTCTTCTCATGAACTTTGAACTGTCTGGAGGCATAGGCTATAACCTTGCCATTCTGCATTAATACACAACCCAAACCATCTCTAGATGCATCACAATACACCACAAAACCTTGAGTACATTCTAGTAAGGTCAAATCTGGGGTAGTAGTTAACCTCTTCTTCAATTCCTGAAAGCTTTTCTCACAAGCTTCAGACCATTGAAATTTCACTGTTTTCTGAGTCAACTTTGTCATTCACATTTAGAGAATTTAGCATACAACTCTTTATGTTTCATAGTCTGAAGAACTATTATGAGATGTCTAGCATGATCTTCTTCATTCCTTGAATAGATTAGTATGTCATCAATGAAGACGACAACAAACATATCTAAATAAGGTTTGAAAACTCTATTCATAAGGTCCATGAACGCTGCAGGTGCATTAGTTAAACCAAAAAACATGATTAGAAACTCATAATGACCATAACGGTTCCTGAATGCTGTCTTTGGAATATCACATTTCCTTACTCTTAACTGATGATAGCCTGATCTGAGGTTAATTTTTGAGAAACAAGAAACACCATGAAGCTAATCAAAAAGATCATCGATCCTTGGAAGAGGGTACTTGTTCTTGATGGTAACCTTGTTCAATTGGCGGTAGTCTATACACATCCTAAGGGAACCGTCTTTCTTTCCCATAAACCAGACTGGAGCACCCCAAGGTGAGACACTTGGTCGAATAAACCCTTTCTCTAAAAGGTCTTTCAACTGCTCTTTAAGCTCTTTCAACTCTACTGGTGCCATTATGTATGGCGAAATAGATATAGGATGAGTATCTGGAAGAAGATCTATACCGAAGTTTATCTCTCTCACAACAGGGACACCGGGAAGATCATCAGGAAAGATTTCTAGGAACTCTTTTACTATTGGAACTGACTGAATAAGACGTACCTCAACACTTGAGTCATTAACTCGGACTAAGTGATAGACACACCCCTTAGAAATTAACTTCCTTGCCTTAAGGTATGAAATGAAACGACCCTTAGGCACTGCTGAAATGCTTTTCCACTCTAAGACTCGCTCATTTGGAAACTGAAACTTGACTACTCAATTTCTACAATCAACAGAGGCATAACAGGCATGAAGCCAGTCCATACCAAGAATGAAATCAAAATCTACCATGTCTAACTCAACTAAATCAGCTATGGTACTCTTGTGATTGACGGAAACGGGACAATCACGATAGACTCTCTCTACTAGAATAGACTCACCAACAGGTGTAGAAACACTGAATGGTTCACTAAGTTGCTCAAGAATAACATCAAAATTCATAGCAACATAAGGAGTTACACAAGATAATCTCGCTCCTGGATCTAGCAAAGCATAAAGGGTAAAGTCAAAGAATTGGATCATACCAGCGACAACATCTGGTGAATCCTCTTTCTCTTGGTGACTGTTGATAGCATATAAGCGGTATTTCCTCCGCCAGTACCGAAAGTAGCCCCTCTAGTTGCAACTCTGTCTGGTGGAGAAACTGATGAAAATTGGGCTCTATTTTCCCCATTACCATTTCCCTGCTTGTTCTTTGGATACTATTGCATGAAATGCTCAGTCTGATTGTAGTTGAAACAACAAGTGGAGCCCTTATGAAAAATAACTGAGTGGTTCATACCACACTTGGTGCAGGTAGGAGACTTACTACCCCCTTGCACCACATTACCCTGAGAATAGGCAGGCTTAGCTCTAGAATTCTTACCATTCTACTCACCTTTGTTCCTAGCTACAAGTGCACTAGCAGATAATGGAGCAGGTCTCCTCTGTTTCTGTTGGAAGGATGACCGGATGGCATTACTCTTCTGCTGCCCGGACTCATTTCCTGTCTTAGCCCTCCTGTTCTTGAATTCCTCTCTATCCCTCAGCTTCTCTTCCTCTACTTGCTGCACATAGGCCATCAACCTCGAAATGTCCATGTCCCCAATAAGCATTGCTGCCCAACCCTCTTTGCTTGATAGACGAAACAGCCCAGCAACAAACAGACTCATCATATTCCTCATGTCCGCAACCATTTCCGGAGCATAGCGAGACAGTTGGGTGAATTTCAACCCATACTCATGAACACTCAAAGAATCTTTCTTAAGTATGAGGAACTCTCGTACCTTAACCTCTTTTAGTTTTCAGGGAAAGAAACTCCCCAAGAAAGCCTCTTCAAAACAAGACCAACTCGCAAGTGGTGCATTCTCAGCTCTACCCTCTTTCCACTGGTCGAACCAAGTCCTAACAACATTCTTCAATTGATATGCAGCTAGTTCAGTTTTCAGGGAAA
Source organism: Solanum lignicaule (assembly GCA_029582545.1). Lineage (NCBI taxonomy): Eukaryota > Viridiplantae > Streptophyta > Magnoliopsida > Solanales > Solanaceae > Solanum > Solanum lignicaule. Next base: position 17,549 of record JAJOOF010013257.1, read on the forward strand.
GAAACTCCCCAAGAAAGCCTCTTCAAAACAAGACCAACTCGCAGGTGGTGCATTCTCAGCTCTACCCTCTTTCCACTGGTCAAACCAAGTCCTAACAATATTCTTCAATTGATATGCAGCTAGTTCAACTCGCTCAGTATCTGCCACATGCATAACATCAAATACCTTCTTCAGATCCTCAATAAAGTTCTCTGGATCCTCAGTAGTGTCTGAACCAGTAAAGCTTGGAGGGTTTATCCTCAAGAACTCACGAATCCTTAAAGTGTCAGCTCCCCTTTGCTAGCCAACCTGGTTAGTCACAGCTTGAGTTAGCATCCTAATTGCCTCTCTAAATTTAGCATTAATAACTTCTCCTTGAGGTTGCACTTCAGTGCATTACGTAACTCTTGCCCCTTAACATTCCTCCTAGCTGAACGACCTCTGACTGCTCTTCGTGGAGGCATGATTATCTGAAACAAGTGTAGGCATGCATTATAGGGAATCTTTTTAGAGATTAAACTCTAACACGCGAAATTAGTGTGAAAGAAGTGAGATAGTTCCTAAATGTTGCAACATCCTAACTATAGATATGGCACTCTTCACACCGATAAATAGGACTTTACAGGTATAGCCTCATAGAATCCCTAGGACTTTTGAACTCTGTGCTCTGATACCACATTTTTCGCGCCCCGAGCCTACTACCTTAGCAGGACTGGCACTCGAAGACCATTGTTGGCCCCAAGCGAACCCTTGGCCTGGCTTACTTAACTCAGAGGAAAACTATATTCATACTTATAATGATCAATAACACTTACCTGAACTGAATAATAAAATAACTCAGAATATTTCAAGGTTAAACATTCAACTTGGCCAAAACTGGCAACCCAAGTCTTAACAATAAGAAATGATAATGAAAAGACTCAAAGGACTAACATATGGCTGTCTATGAAGCCTCTAAAACAACTGAGATGGATGTTGGGACAACCCCACAACATCCTAATGAACTAACTAGAAAGCAATGAAAATAGATCCTCTGGAATGCAAGGAGGCTCACCGATTGACTCTGAACTGCTCATTGGATCAACGGTGCGCTGAATGCCGATCCTAGTTACCTGTGTCTGCATCATAAGACGATGCAGGCCAGCTGACATCAGTACATTGAATGTACGAGTATTCGAGTTGGAATACTAAAACAACATAGGCCTGAAAGCGAATCTGAAAGAAACACTTACCTTGGATCTTCTCAAATCATGAATACTTAATTGATCTCATTTCAATATAAATCAGTTTAAAACAAGTGTAATATAAAGAAAAGCTATTTAAAAACATGATGTCAACTCTGTGTATATACAATGATACAACATAACTCTGAAATGTAGGTAAAAATATAATAAACTGATGTATACAAAAATACAATAACTTCTGTGGGAATTTCTCTAACCGACAACCATCACATAAGAGCTATAGTGATGATACATCGATCTACCTTACACTGCCAGCGTATCCTATACCCGGGCAGAGGTATAGGACCTGAACTACTAAGTGGATCCATTAGTCTATTGTGAAAAAAGTTCATATAAAAAGTATGACCCTTTTCTACCAATGGTGGCTACATGGTTTTATGCAGATGGGAGTTATCTGAACTCATGCTCGCCCCTAATTCGGTGCTCAATACTACTCCCAAAATATACTAGCTCTTATGTTTTTTTTTTAAAAACATACTTCTTCTGTGATTTGAGATTAGTGCTCAAAAATATAGCTCAAAGGCTATCTTGGAAATCTCAGTTTCCCTTCTTGCTTCATTTAGAAAGCTATTACTCTTTTTCTTAAAACTAGCCCGAAGGCTCTTTTGAAATCTCAGTTTCTGTTCTTATTTAATTGTGAAAACATTTTAAATCTCTTTGGGAATACTTAGTCCCCCTATAATTTTGAAGAAATGAACTTCAAACTTTACTCTTTACTCAACTTGAACTTTAAGTCTTAAAACAAAGTTAAAACATTTGGAAAAAACTGTTGAAAAACTCTAAGAACTTCTCTTAACTTGACTCTTACTTCTCTTGACTTTGATCTTAACTTTCCTTGAATTGGATTATGGATTCAAGGTTCATGATCTCATGTTTATGGATGATTTCATGATGTTTATATGTACCTTAGAGTGATGGGATCAACTAGAAAACATAGGTACATTGCTAAGGAACGAGTACTAAAAGGTGGGGAATGAATAGGGAAAATTGGCGTCCCTGGCTCTCTGAGAGGCGCAGGGCGCCAACCCTCAATATTTAGAGGCTTGTCTGGGGTGCGCTGGCCTGCGCGGCTCCCCAAGGGTGAAGATTCAGAGACTCTTTTTGGATGCACTGGCTGGCGCGATTTCCCACCCTTTCCCCTAGGTGTTTGACGACTTTTCTTCTCCGTTTTTCAACTCTAAACCCTTTAAACTTAAATGGTTCTTTCCCCAAACACTTAGGATCATTAATACCCTCAATATATGATAGATTTTTTTTTAACTACCCTTGGGGGGGGATTGTCAGGGTCTTAGCAACACCCCCAGGCCTTAGCATAAATGAAACAAACAGAATACAAAGAGGGGGACATAAACCTTACCTTTGGTCGTATAGTGGTTCAGAGTAGTCCTTCCTACAAAGGAAAGTCAACTCATTCTCATACTAGCAAGATGAAACCTAATATCTAAGCACCTAAAAAAGAGGACTCCTCTCGATACAGAGAAACTAGGAAACATAAATAAGGGAGACTTCCCCCTTACATAAGTAAGACAAGAATAAAACAAGGGAGACGCTCCCTTTACAAATTAAGACATTAATAAAAACCTAGAAAAAGGAAAATATAAAACCTAAACAGGAAACTCCCAGTAGAACAGGCTCAAGATCAGGGAGGGTTCTTAATTCTTTTCAGTCTCCTTCTTCTGAAGGTTGACATGTCAAGTTTTTCCAGAATGAAACTTCATTTTGCTAGTATAGGAAGCTGTTGCTTGATGTAGAAATGCTGGATGATGTCTGAAGTATGGCTGAATTTGGAGAGATGATCAGCAGTGGTGTTTGCTTCTCTGTAGGTGTGTGTGGATTTGAACTGCTCCAACTGCTGGACTAAGGTTTGTAGCTCCCTGATGTATTGTTGTAGGTTCTAGGGGAGTGTGATCTGGTTTGAAATCCACTTAATGACTAATTCAGAGTCAACTTCCAAGTGTATTTTCTTATAGCTATGTTGGATGCACCATTACAGACCATGGCTAGCAGCTTGGAGTTCAGCTTGGTTGTTAGTTCCATTTCCTAGAGGAATAGCAAATGCATAAATCATCCTCCCCTGATGGTCTCTCAAGATTCCGCCTCCACCAATCTTTCTAGGATTGCTAAGTGCACTACCATCCATATTAAGTTTAAGCAAAGGTTGACTAGGTTTCTTCCATTTCACAATTCTAACCATAGTCTCTTGTCTGCAGTTCTCCACCATTCTGAATAGATCATTCCAATTATTGGCCTATTGGATGTAAGGAAATGTTGTGCTGAGTAAATGTGTAGTGTCTTTAAGGATTAAAAACTTGAATCTAGCTGTGTTGGACTGGTTTGCACCATATTTTGCAGCACATCTATTTTTCCAGATGTTCAAGATAATGATCAAAGGAAGTAACTGGATCAACAGATTCTGTACTTCACTTTTGTGTTCCTGTCTACACCATCTCAGCAGCAACATATTTATAGGGATGTGATCATGAAGTATACCTGAAGCTGCAGAGAAAAAATTCTATATATTGTTGAAAAAGTGGCCGGATCTAAAAATGTGGTCTATATTGTCTTCTCCAGGTATGTAGCAACAGGAGCAGTGAGCAGGTTCCTTTCCAAAGCTGATAAGTTTCTCATTAGTGGGAAGTTTGTTCCTCAGGGCCCTCCAAAGTAGAAATGAAATCTTGAATGGAAGGTGTATATGCCAGATACCTTTGTTGATAATGCTCTTAGTGCGTTTATTTCTAATAAGTTCCCAAGCTGAGGAGCAAGAAAACAAGCCATCCACAGTAAGTTTCCAGATTGCCTCATCTGGGACCTGTTCTTGGTAGTGAATGGGAATATTCAAAATTTTCGGACCCAAAAGAGGGGGCACCCATTGTCTCACCATAGTCTCATTCCAATTTCCACCCACCAGAAATAGAGAGATTGTGGTGGTATTAAGACTAGTAATATGAGTGCTATAGGAGGCTAAAGGACCCTCTCCCAACCAATCATCCCACACAAAAGGAGCTATTTCTGGAATTGATCCTCCATTTGATTTGGGTCTCAGCAATGACTTTATTTTTCAACATAAAATTCCAGACCAAGGATTGCCCTGTATGGAGGTTTTTGGCCACATGATGAGCCCTTTGGCAGTATTTAGCACTCAATAACTGGCCCCATAAGGTTTGTTTAGTTCTGAAGGTCCACCATTGCTTGAATTGAAGAGAGGTGCATACATCTTCAAGTTTTCTTACTCCAATGCCTCCTTCATCATAAAGTAAACTCAATTTATCCCAAGAAGCCCAATGTTATTTCCTATTTTCCTTATCCCAGCCCCAAAAGAAATCAGCAATAGCTCTCTTCATATATATGATAGTGGTTTTAGGAGGAGAAGTAGCTGCCATTGTATATATGGGGATTGATTGGAGAACATGTTTCACCATAGTAACTTTACCCCCAAAGCTTAACATTCTAGATTGCCATCCAGGAATTTTTCTAGTAATTTTAGCCACTAAATCAGAGTAGTAAATAATTCTCTGCCTTCCAATGTATAAAGGACAACCAAGGTAAGTAATAGGACTAGCTTTCTGATTAAAGCCAGTGACCTCTTTAATCATTGCAATGCTATCTTGAGGAGTATTCTCAGGAACCATGAAATGACTCTTTTCCTTGTTTATCAGCTGGCCAGACACTGTCTCATAGGTGGAAAGAGTCTTCATGATCATCTGTAGGGTATCCCTGGTAGTGGAGGAGAAAATAATGATGTCATCTGCAAAACCTAGATGATTAATTTGAGGTCCCCTGATCTCCATTTGAAAATTTATGTAACTCTGATGATGGTGAAGCATGTTGAGCATCCTGGAAAGTACCTCAGCCCCTAAAATAAATAGGGATGGGGATAAAGGATCCCCCTGTTTGAGACTTCTCGTGGAATGAAAGAAGCCATTTCTAGCACCATTAATGATCACAGAATACCAATTGTTGCTCATAGTTCTCCATACTAGATCAATTAACATCTCTCCAAAACCCATTCTTCTCAGAGCTAGACAAGTATAAGACCAAGACACTCTATCATATGTCTTGGTCATATCTAGTTTAATTACCACATTGTCACCTTCATTGGGTTTTTAATATCATGAGTGATTTCCTGAGCAACCATAACATTCTCAGATATGTTCCTACCCTTAACAAAACCGGATTGGTTTTCAGAAATAAACTGAGGTAGAATAAGGGCTAATCTGAACCTTAACAGCTTGGAAATAATTTTATTGGAAAAATTACTCAAGCTGATGGTCTGAACTCAGTGAACTTGTTGGGGTGCTCAACTTTAGGAAGTAATACCAGGCAAGCATATGAAATGAACTTAGGCATAGTATATCCACAGAAGAAACACTAGACAACACTCAAAACATCTTCTTTGATAACTTCCAAGCAATGCTGATAGAATTTTCCTCTAAAACCATCCGGGCCAGCTGCAGAATTGGGGTTCATGGAAAACGCCACTTGGGTCAACTCTTCCAGATTAGGCATTTGCTGGAGTGTCTGATTTTGTTCTGGTTTTACCATTCTAGGAATGCAATTTTTATGATAGATTCAAACCGAAATTACACCCGGAAATATGAATCAAATTGCAAGAAACTTAAAAAAAACAACCCACAAGAATTCAAACAAATTTCATCAAGAACTCAAAGGATTTTCTTTCAAATCACACATATTTTGCTTAATTGAATCATGATTGGCGCTTGGGTGAACTAACCTAATGCTATGTGATTTCACTTACCTTTTTAGGGATCACCCCCGACGAGATCCACAAGCTATCCTTGACGAAATCGACAAATCTTGCTTCCTCTTCTCCTTTCTCCTCTTTTCTCTTTTCTTCAAGCCCTAGCGTAAACTCTATCTTTTCTAAACTAACCAAAATCTGGTTTTACCCCAATTAAACTCCTAAAAACAATTAGAATAATTAGGTAAGGAAAAGACTAAATTACCCTTCCAAAATCCGGATTAGACTTTCCGTAATCCAAAAGCCCAACTTCCAAAGAACATAACTTATTCATACGAAATCAGAATCGCGCAAACTCGGCGGCATTGGAAATATCATTTCAAGAGCTTGCCAACTATGTCTGGAAGTACACCTAACTCATATTGACCTAGGAGTTATGTCCGTTTGAAGTTGACCAAAACTCAACTTTTCCTAACTTAAACAAATTTCCAGATTTTCATTCTTTCCAAAAATGACTATTTCCAATTATTAGCTTCTTCCTAGTTATTTCAAATTGTGAGATGTTACAATATCTCCCCCTTGGGAACATTCGTCCTCGAATGATATTATTTTTACTAGGCTCAGGGTGTAACATCAAGTTCAAACACCCAACAATCAAATGCAAATAAACAACATGCTCACTCATAATTTAAAGAGTACTAAGAAGAGAAATAGTACCTTGGTCTGCATTTTCTCCGGACTCAAAGAGATGTGGATTTCTTTTCTTCATATCCTCTTCAGCTTCCCAAGTAGCTTCCTCAATGAATTGGTTCCACCAAAGGACTTTGACTAATGTTACTTCCTTAGTCCTCAACTTGCGATATTGGCGATCTAGAATCTGAAATGGAATCTCTTCATAAGATAGGCTATCCATGATGCCAGTATCTTCAGTTGGTATGATCAATGAAGAATCGCCCATGCACTTCTTCAACATGGAGACGTGAAATATCGAATGAACCGCTGCTAAATCTTTTGGTAGCTCCAATTCATAAGCTACTTTGCCAATCCTCTTGGCTATTCTATAAGGTCCAAATACCGGGAACTAAGTTTCCCCTTCTTACCAAACCTCATAACAACCTTCATGGGTGAAACTTTTAGATATACCCAATCATCTACCTCGAACTCCAACTCCCTTCTCCTAACATCCGTGTAGGATTTCTGATGACTCTATGCCATTTTCAACCTCCCTTGAATCACTTTCACCTTCTCCATGGCTTGGTGAACTAAATCTGGTCCTATCAACCTCTTCACCAACTTCAAACCATCCAATAGGAGATCTGCATGTTCTCCCATAGAGAGCTTCATAAGAAGCCATTTGGATACTAGAGTGGTAACTGTTGTTGTAAGCAAACTCAATGAGAGGTAGGTGATCATCCCAATTCCCTTTGAAATCGATCACGCAAGCCCTCAACCTATTCTCTAAAGTCTGAATAGTGCGCTCTGCTTTCCCATCTGTCTGAGGATGAAATGCGGTACTTAAGTTCACCCGTGAACCCAAACCTTTTTGGAATGACTTCCAAACTGTGCAGTAAATTGCGCACCCTTTTCTGATATAATCAAAATAGGGACTCCATGAAGTCTTACCACCTCCTGAATATATAACCTAGCATAATCCTCTACTTAATGGGTAGTCTTTACGGGCAAAAAGTGGGATGATTTTGTCATTCTGTCGACAACTACCCAAATAGAATCATGCTGTCTGTGAGACCTTGGTAAACCTGTGATGAAATCCATATTGATCATCTCCCACTTCCATTTCGGAATTTCTATATTCTGAGCCAAACCACCGGACCGTTGGTGCTCAACTTTCACTTGCTGGCAATTTGGACAGTTAGCAACAAATTTTGCAATGCCCTTCTTCATGCTATTCCATGAATAAACTTCTATCAACTCACGATACATCTTTGTGGAACCCAGATGAATGGAATATTTATAGCTATGAGCTTCCTCGATAATCCTCTCTTGGAGTCCATCCACCATAGGTACACACAATCTACCTTGATATCTCAATACACCATCTCCCCCTTGTTCAAAAGCTAATACTTTTTGCTTTTGAACATTTGCGTTCAACTCAAGCAAAATGGGATCTTGGTCTTGTTTTTCTATAACTTTTCACACTAGTGATGATTCAGCCCCATTCATCACCACTATTCCTCCTTCTGTGGAATCCATAAGTTGGACTCCTAAGCGTGCAAGCCTATGCACATCCTTTGCTAACTCTCTCTTTTCTTCCTCAACATGGGCGGTATTACCCATAGACAACCTACTTAAGGCATCCGCAACAACATTAGCCTTACTTGTGTGATATAGAATACTCATGTCATAATCCTTGAGTAACTCTAACTGCCTCCTTTGTCTGAGATAAAGCTCTTTTTGAGTGAACAGATATTGAAGGCTCTTATGATCAGAGAGTATATCAAAATGAACACCATACAAATAATCACGCCATATCTTCAAAGAGAATACTACAGCAGCCAACTCTAAGTCATGGGTTGGGTAGGTCTTCTCATGAACTTTCAACTGTCTGGAAGCATAAGCTATAACCTTGCCATTTTGCATTAATACACAATCCAAACCAACTCTAGGTGGATCACAATACACCACAAAACTTTGAGTACCTTCTGGTAAGGTCAAAACTGGGGCAGTAGTCAACCTCTTCTTCAATTCCTGAAAGCTTTTCTCACAAGCTTCAAACCATTGAAATTTCACTATTTTCTAAGTCAACTTGGTCAAAGGGGATGAAATAGACGAGAACCCCTCTACAAACCTTCTATAATAGCCAGCCAAACCCAATAAACTCCTAATATAAGTTGGAGATGTGGGTCTAGGCCAATTCTGCACTGCCTCAATTTTTTGAATATCAACTTTAATTCCCTCTCCAGACACAATATGGCCTAAGAATGCCATAGACTCTAGGAAAAATTCACACTTAGAGAATTTAGCATACAACTCCTTATATTTCAAAGTCTGAAGAACCATTGTGAGATATCTAGCATGATCTTCTTCATTCCTTGAATAGATTAGTATTTCATCAATGAAGACGATAACAAACATATCTAAATAAGGTTTGAAACTCTATTTATAAGGTCCACGAACTCTGCAGGTGCATTAGTTAAACCGAACGACATGACCAGAAACTTAAATTGACCATAACGGGTCTTGAATGTTGTCTGTGGAATATCACATTCCCTTACTCTTAACTAATGATAGCCTGATCTGAGGGCAATTTTTGAGAAACAGGAAGCACCATGAAGCTAATCGATAAGATCATCAATCCTTGGACGAGGATACTTGTTCTTGATGGTAACCTTGTTCAATTGGTGGTAGTCTATACACATCCTAAGGGAACCATTTTTCTTTCATACAAATAAGACCGGAGCGCCTTAAGGTGAGACAGTTGGTCGAATAAACCCTTTCTCTAAAAGGTCTTTCAACTGCTCTTTAAGCTCTTTCAACTCTGTTGGTGTCATTCTGCATGGCGGAATAGATATAGGATGAGTATCTGAAAGAAGATATATACTGAAGTCTATCTCTCTCACTGGAGGGACTCTGGGAAGATCATCATGAAAGATTTCTGGGAACTCTTTTACTACTGGAACTGACTGAATAAGAGGTACCTCAACACTTGAGTCATTAACTCGGACTAAGTGATAGACACACCTCTTAGAAACTAACTTCCTTGCCTTAAGGTATGAAATGAAACGGCTCTTAGGCATTGCTGAACTACTTTTCCACTCAAAGACTGGCTCATTCGGAAACTGAAACTTGACTACTCAAGTTCTACAATCAACTGAGGCATATATAACATGCATGAAGCTAGTCCAAACCAAGAATGACATCAAAATCTACCATGCCTAACTCAATTAAATCATCCATGGTACTCTTGTGATTGAGGGAAATGGGACAATTATGATAGACTCTCTCTGCTAGAATAGACTCACCAACAGGCGTAGAGACACTGAATGGTTCACTAAGTTGCTCAGGAATAACATCAAAATTCATAGCAACATAAGGAGTTACAAAAGATAAACTCACTTCTGGATCTAGCAAAGCATAAAGAGTAAAGTCAAAGACTTGGATCATACCAGTGACTACATCTGGTGAATCCTCTTGCTCTTGGCGACTGTTGATAGCATATAGGCGATTTGTTCTACCGCAAGTACCGGAAGTAATCCCCTTAGTTGCAGCTCTGCCTAGTGGAGCAACTGATGATGATTGGACTCTATTGCCCCCATAACCATTTCCCTACTTGTTTTTTGGACACTATCGCATGAAATACCCAGTCTGACCACACTTGAAACAACCAGTGGAGCCCTTACGACAAATACCTGAGTGGTTCCTACCACAGTTGGCGTAAGCAGGAGGCTTACTACCCCGTTGTGCCACACTACCCTGAGAATAGAAAGGCTTAGCTCTAAATTCTGACTATTTAGGACTAACATATGACATCTATGAAGCCTCTAAAACAACTGAGATGGATGTTGGGACAACCCCACAACATCCTCATGATCTAACTAGAAATCAATGAAAATAGATCCTCCGGAACACAAGGAGGCTCACCAACTGACTCTGGATTTCTCACTGAATAAACGGTGCGCTGGAATGCCGATCCTAATTCCTTGTGTCTACATCATAAGAAGATGCAGGCCAACTGGCATCAGTACATTGAATGTACGAGTATGCGAGTTGGAATGCTAAAACAACATAGGCTTGAAAGGGAATCTGAAAGAAGCACTTACCTTTGCTCTTCTCAACTCATGAATACTTAATTGATCTCATTTCAATATAAATCAGTTTAAAACAAGTGCAATATAAAGAAAAGTATTTTAAAAATATGATGTCAACTCTGTGTATATACAAGGATACAACATAACTCTGAATTGTATGTAAAAATACAATAAATTGATGTATATAAAAATACAATAACTTCTGTGGGAGTATGTCTAATCGACAACCATCACATAAGAGCTATAGTGATGATACAACGATCTACCTCACGCTGCCAGTGCATCCTATACCCGGCCAGAGGTATTAGCCCTGAACTACTAACTGGATCCACTAGTCTATTGTGAAAAGGGTTCATATAAAAAGTATGACCCTTTGCTACCCATGGTGGCTACTTGGTTTTATGGAGACGTGAGTTATCTAAACTTATGCTCGCCCCCAATTCGGTGCTTAAAACTATTCCCAAAATATATTAGCTCTTATGTTTTTTTTAAGAAAAAACATACTTTTTCTGTGATTTGAGATTAGTGGTCAAAAACATAGCTCAAAGCCTATCTTGGAAATCTCAGTTTCCCTTCTTGCTTCATTTAGAAAGCTATTACTCTTTTTCTGAAAACTAGCCCATAGGCTCTTTTGAAATCTCAGTTTCCGTTCTTATTTAAATGTGAAAACATTTTAAATCTCTGTGGGAATACTTAGTCCCCATATAATTTTGAAGAAATGAACTTCAAGCTTTACCTCTTTACTCAACTTGAACTTGAAGTCTTAAATCAAAGTTAAAACATTTGGAAAAGACTTTTGGAAAACTCTAAGAACTTCTTTTAACTTGACTCTTACTTTTGTTGACTTTGATCTTAACTTTCCTTGAATTGGATTATGGATTCAAGGTTCATGATCTCATGTTTATGGATGATTTCATAATGTTTAGATGTACCGTAGAGTGATGGGATCAACTAGAAAACATAGGTACATTGCTAAAGAATGAATACTAAAACCTGGGGAACGAATGGAGAACTGGCGTCCCTAGCGCTCTGAGAGGCGTGGGACGCCAGCCCTCAACATTTAGAGGCTGGTCTGGGGCTCGTTGGCTTACGCGGAGCCCCAAGGGTGAAGATTCAGAGACTCTTTTGGGGCGCGCTGGCTGGCGCGAAGCCCCACCCTTATCCCTAGGTGTTTGACGACTTTTCTTCTCCATTTTTCAACTCTAAACCCTCTAAACTTCAAGGGTTCTTTCCCCAAACACTTAGAATCATTTATACCTCAATATATGATAGATTAAACTGAAATTACACCCGGAAACATGAATCAAATCGCAAGAAACTTCAACAAAACAACACACAAGAATTCGAACAAATTCCATCAAGAACTCAAAGGATTTTCTTTCAAATCACACATATTTTGCTGAATTGAATCATGATTGGCGCGTGGGTGAACTAACCCAATGCTATGTGATCTCACATACCTTTTTAGGGATCACCCCCGACGAGATCCACAAGCTATCTTTGACAAAATCGATGAATCTTGCTTCCTCTTCTCCTTTCTCCGCTTTTGTCTTTTCTCCAAGCCCTAGCGTGAACTCTAACTTTTTTAAACTGACCAAAATCTAGTTTTACCCCAATTAATATCCTAAAAACAATTAGAATAATTAGCTAAGGAAAAGACTAAATTACCCTTCCAAAATCTGGATTAGACTTTCCATAATCCAACAACCCAACTTCCAAAGGGGATAACTTATTCAGGCGAACTCAGAATTGTGCTGACTCAGCGGCGTTGGAAATATCATTCCAAGTGATTTCCAACTATATCAGGAAGTATACCTAACTCATAATGATCTAGGAGTTATGGCCGTTTAAATTTGACCAAAACTCAACTTTTCCTAACTTAAACAAATTTCAAGATTTTCATTCTTTCCAAAAATGACTATTTCCAATTATTAGCTTCTTCCTAGTTATTTCATAATGCGAGATGTTACAGTATCTCCCCCTTGGGAACATTCGTCCTCAAATTAGATTATTCTTACTAGGCTTAGGGTGTAACATCAAGTTCAAACACCCAACAAGCAAATGCAAACAAACAACATGCTCACTCATAATTTAAAGGGTACTAAGAAGAGAATTAGTACCTTGGTAGGCATTTTCTCCGGACTCAAAGAGATGTGGATATATTTTCTTCATATCTTCTTTAGCTTCCCAAGTATCTTCCTCAACAAATTGGTTCCTCCAAAGGGCTTTGACTGATGCTACTTCCTTAGTCCTCAACTTGCGAACTTGGCGATGTAGAATCTGAACCGAAATATCTTCATAAGATAGGCTATCCTTGATCCCAATATCTTCAGTTGGTATGATCAATGAAGTATCGCCCATGCACTTCTTCAACATGGAGACGTGAAATACCGGATGAACCGCTGCTAAATCTTGTGGTAGCTCTAACTCATAAGCTACATTATCAATCTTCTTCGCTATTCTTGTAATGACCCTCAAAATGAAGTAGGATAAAGTAAAGCCTCACATAGGTTTTATGCATTAATAACTTGTTAAAATAATGAAGAATAACCTTTTTAGTCAGTTTTAAGGAGTTTGGAAGTCAAACGTCAAGGGACGACCAAGACGTTCGGAAACTAGTCTTTTGCGTGTTGGTGTGTTCTAGTATGTTGTTCATGTTTTTATGTGTTGTTTGGAGTATAAAATCAGTGGAGGTGACCCTAGTGTCTTAATAAATGTTTTTAGGGTCAAAATATTCGGGTACGACTCCCCAGGACCACCCTAAGGGTCCCTGAGGTGGACCCCAACCCTTGGCCAAATAAGCTGCCAAGGCAGCTTGAAGTTGCTCATGGAGGGAGCATGTCCGCGTCGCGGACTAGCTTCACCAAGGGCCAAAAGTTTGGTCCGCGTCGCGGACATGTCACAGACTCTATTGTCTTAAAATTTGATTTATGAAACTTGTGGGAACACCTCCGCATCGCGAACTTGTTTTCCGATGAAATTTGCGAAAATAAAACTCAAGTTTGCTTGTTTAAAAGGTCCAACTAAGTGAGGGGTAGTTTGGATACTTTGGGAAATTATTATAAACGGTTATTCTACCTATTTTAGGGTATTTTTTAGTTGGTTAACACCCCAAAACCTAAAATTAGACCCCATTCTTCAAATTGACCCTTCCCTCTCAAAATAGATTCTCTCAAAAATCCCATTGAAGACCTTGATGAAGCTCAAGCTAGAAGATGGGTTTCCAACTGATTTCTTCTTCAATTTCATGGGTCTTCAATAATTAAGGTATGGTAACTCTTGATTCTTGAATAACCTTTCATTCAAGGAATTCTATCAAAGATTTTCAATAGTGATTCAAAGACCAAATTCCCAATTTTCAATCTAGACATGGGTCCTTTGTCAAACCATTTTATAAATTATTCTATTGATGAATTAATGTGGAATTAAGGTTTTTAAGATAATTTTCAAAGGAATTCTTGAAGAACCCATGATCGCCAAATTCTTGAAAATTGGCCTATGATATGGGTTTTTGTGAATATGATCTCTATTGGTGATATTATGTTTAGATTAGATTGTATTGATGTTTCCTAAGATTATCTATACTTATTCATGTTGAATGGTTGGTATATTGATGATTTGATAATTATGGCCTTATGGGCAAAGTTATGGATTGATCCTTTTATTTATAGAATTGTACTTAGATTATGTTTATTTTATTGAATTAAATTGTTGATTCCTATTGATATCTATGTCAATTGATTATGAATTGTTGAGGATTGATCCATGGTGATCATGGCTTGGAGAATTGGTAAGTTGACCTAACTTCTAGTCTATACTATGAGAATTGATGTTGTGTGTTTTGGTCCACTTATGGTGGAGGTGTTTACTTCTTGTCTATCTATGCATGTTGAGATCATGGCCTTGAAGGCAATAGATGTGAAGTGAATTGATGATTATGATGCATATGTTTATGAAGTTATGCTATGAAGGTTATGTATAAAATCCTAAATGCTAGCATGATGTTTAAAGTGTGTTGATGATGAGGAGTATAATGTGAATGATAATGTTAGGGATAAGGTGTGGTCTACATGATTGATTATGTTA
>JAJOOF010013258.1:0-20253 GCA_029582545.1 Solanum lignicaule
AGAGGGCTATGAGTTGTCTATAAGCTATGTTGATACCTAAGAGAACTATGTGCTGCTATGGGGCTATATTAATGCCTAAGAGGGCTATGTGATTGCCTACAGGGCTAGGGGACTATCGATAGGGGTATATAGACTGATTGGCACCTTCCAGGCTTATGGGGGCCTGAGTAGGTGGTCTTGTGTGCTGTTTGTACCTGCCGAGCTTATGGGGGCTCTGTTAGGTTGTTGTTTTATTATTTTTGATAAGTTTAGATTTAGGAGCAGGTCAGTACACTTATCTTATCCTTGATTTATTTATCGGATTATTCTAGTATGTTAGGATACTTGATCATAGCCTATTGCCTTTCATACTCCGTACATTATTTTGTACTGACGCCCCATTGCCTGGGGGCGCTGCATTCATGCATGCAGGTCCTGACAGACGACTGAGTAGACCTCCTCAGCAGCAGATTGACTTCTATCCGGTTGGCTATCCCCTTTCCTCCGGAGCTGCCAGTGTTTGGAGGTTTGTTAGATTTTGTTGTACATATTTTTATGGGTAGACTGGGGCCCTGTCCCACTAATCGTTAATACTATTAGAGGCTTGCAGACTAGTGTGTGGGGTTTATAACTACATTATGGCCATGCTGGCCTAGTTTGTTGGTTTGCTGAAGCTTGTTAGTTGTGTGATGCATCGTCTTGTTATATACATGCTTTCAGTTTTGGTATAGAGATCATGGTGGCCTTGACGGCCCAATCAGGACTTCTGTGCTAGTTGACAATTTCTTTATATGAACTCTTGGGAGTAGCTGTTTCTTTTGTAGATTTGTTGACAGGGGCCTTACCGGCCGAGGGCTTAGTTTTAAGCCGAGATATACTTGTTTGTTTTCTTAAATGCATGTGACTGCCATGCGCTAGTAGCAAATGGTTCAGCAGGGTCGGCTCGGGCCTGAGTTTTGGCCTTAGGAGCCAATTGCGCCCCTTGAGTTTGGGGCGTGACAATATTATCTTATTATCTTATCGAAATTGGTGATTTTTTCCATTAGTCCAAGTCGGGACCGGAGAAAAATATTATTTTAGAGAGATTATTAATTTGTCGAGTATTAATCTATAGAGGTTTTATTGTAGAAACAAACCTCTAGCAATTACTTTGAAGTAATTTTGGTGTTGATTTTCTACTTCAAAGATCTTCGAAACATTAAAATCTTACCTTTTGAATTCGACAACATAAACCCGAAAGAGAATATAGAAATTAGCACTTGAATTCAAGAATTTATTAACAAAAATTAAACATAACAACTACAGATAAAATAAAATAAAAAGGGAAATACAAAAAAGTTGATAGAACAACTTGTAAACAATGATTTTATTTATCAGTAGTGTATATATAAAGCGTTTGAATTTGACAATATAAACACGAAAGAAATATAAAGATTAGCACTTGAATTCAAAAATATTAAGCACAATAATTATATATATATATATATATATTCTAGAACTCATCATTCTAGTCAAAGTATAATATGATGATAAACAATTTAATGTCTTCTGTGTTTATGATAGTGATGATAGTGATACCAATTTAATATCAATTTATAAATTTTGCTATGACAATTTCTCTTTTATCTTGTGCTAAGGTTGAAAATCTGCAAAAAAAAAGAAAAAAAAAATAATGAACAAATTTATCAAATATTAAAAAAAATATTATAGAAACAAACCTCTGGCAATTACTTTGAAGTACTTTTGGTGTTGCTTTTCTACTTCAAGGATCTTCAAAACATTAAATCTCACCTTTTGAATTTGACAACATAAACCCGAAAAGAATATAAGAATTAGCACTTAAATTCAAGAATTTATATTAAAAAAAAAAGAAAAGCACAACAACTACAAAAAAAAGAAGAAGAGAAATACAAAAAAGTTGAGAGAACAACTTGTAAACAATGATTTTATTTATCAGTAGTATATATATAAAGCGTTTGAATTTTATAACCGTCTTCTATTAGTTGAAAAATAAAATTTTCTAAAAAAAAGGAGGACAAAATTGTTGTTATTGAAATTTTAAGTTTTAATTTTTTAAATTTTAAACTGTGCATACGTGTTTCAAGGGTAGTGGAGAAATGGGATAAGCTTAAAGAGAAAGTGCTAAACTGCCGTGTTTTATATTAATTTAATTCAAATTAAACAGATTGTTTTGTAGTATATTTACTTAAATGAATAATTTTAATTTTAAAGTTTACAGAAATTTAAAATTTCAATCTAAGTTAAAACAGAAATTTATTGTTATTATTATAATTATTATTATTATTATTATTATTTTAATCAATAAAGATAGAACATGTAGATTATAGGTTGTATTTTATTAAAATATAATTATTTAAAATGCAAATAAGAAAAAAGATCTGATATAAAACTTAAAACATTAAATGATAGTTAAATGATAAATTTAAAAGAAACTTCCCTACTATGCGTTTTTTAAAATAAATAATTTACAAAATAATTTTAGTTTAAAAGTTTTTTAATTTGTTTAGAATTGTAGGAGTGTAATAGGAAGTTTTAAAACTCCATATTTAGTGGGATAATAATTTGCTTTTTTCAAAATAAAGATTAAAACGTCATATTTAGTTGGATTATTAGTTCAAGTATTTTTATAGTAAAGATAGAACATGTAGATTATAGGTTGTATTTTATTAAAATAGAATTATTTAAAATGCAAATAAGAAAAAAGATCTGATATAAAACTTAAAACATTAAATGATAGTTAAATGATAAATTTAAAAGAAACTTCCCTACAATGCGTTTTTTAAAAATAAACAATTTAAAAAATAATTTTAGTTTAAAAGTTTTTCAATTTGCTTAGAAGTAGGAGTGTTGTAATAGGAAGTTTTAAACTCCATATTTAGTGAGATCATAATTTGTTTTTTTTTCAAAATAAAGATTAAAACGTCATATTTAGTTGAATTTTTTTAAATAATAATAATAATTATTATTATTATTTAATAATAGTACTAATAATACTAATACTAATAATAATCTGATATATAACTTAAAATATTAAATAATATTTAAATGATTAATTTTCTTAAAAACTTCCATATTTGCGTTTTTAAAAAATAAACAAGTTAAATAGTTTTAATTTAAAAGTTTTTTAAATTTGCTTAGAAGTAGAAGTGTAATAGGAAGTTTTAAAACTTCCTATTTAGTTGGATAATTTTTTTTTCGAAAGCTATATTTATATAATAGGAGAGGTGATAGCGCTTACGTGTTAGCACCAAAATTAATCTCTACTTTTTATTTTTTAAATATCAGTTAATTAATTATTAATTGAAAATATAAAAAATTGAAAGTAAGAAACTGTTTTTTCTTAAAAGTAAACGAATTTAGAGGAAAAAACGTATGTGGATGTGATCAGTTTTTATTAAATTTGAATTTTAAATAAATTAAAACAAAACCCCCTATATATATATTACGTTTTACTCCTTTTTAATAGCAACAAAATGTCAATTTTTAAAAATATTTATCGTTAAAGCAGTTTAAAAATTCTCCTTTCATAATTAAAATAATGTTTAAAATTAATGTACCTAAATCATCTCTCAACTAAAAAAAACAATTAAAAAAACTCTACTAACTCATAAACACAACCTACACACGTTTAAAAAAAAAAACTACTCACGGTTTTTTTAAAATTATTAAAGGATTAAGATTTAAAATTTAAATTAAATAATAAACTGTTTTAGAGATAATAGTTACAGCTCTGGAAATAGTTTTAACTTCCTCACTTTTTTGTAGGAGTTTAAACTTCAAAGTTATCTATAAAGAGTTTTTCTAATCAAATATAATTTCCTTTATATCTCATATGGCATGCTAATATTCAAAATTTTCAAAATGCAGTAAAGAGATGAATAGTGAAACTCCATGAATTTTACTTGATTATTTCCAGATGGGTAGCAAATAATTATGGTCAGTTATTTTTTATAATTATATTTGTAATTCAGGTTAGTTCTTCTATCGATTGGTAAATATTTTTCTTCCTTATCGTTTTTTTTTATTTATAAATTATTAAAGTTTATAAAGTAAACCATTGTGATCAAACTTCGCATAATGTTAGAAATTAGATTTCATTAGTTATTCTATTGTCACATTGTATGTTGTGGGAACTATGAAATTTTATGGATATTCTCTTCTAATTATTTGTTTATATAAGATGTGAGATAATATGAAGATTTTTGTATAGTTAATACATCTCGACACATTTAAAAGAAAATCATTATTTATTGCCGTCAATAAATTATGGCTTCACCTAATTATTTTGTCGATGACTATCAAGTTTGAAGATTTCACAAAAAATATCATCAAAATTCATTATATCAACAAAAAATTATCACTACATACTTTCCTTAATTGTTCTATTAAATCTTCTGACTTCATATTTCAATTTTGCAAATTTAAAGTAATTAAAAAACTTGCTTTAGAATGACTAAAGGCTTATTAGAGATTCGACATATTTGGTACATCTCACGTGGACTCTTATTTTCAGATATGCCATTTGACATCCATGTTGTTTTTGATATATCTTGCTCCTTCTTGGAACGTTTAATTTTGCACAATTAGTTTCTTTAAACTATTTTATTTCATTTCAAATTTGATTATGCTGAAAATTCCGTGTTGATAGGTTAACAAAATTCATTATATCAACAAAAAATTATCACTACATATTTTCCTTAATTGTTCTATTAAATCTTCTGACTTTATATTTCAATTTTGCAGGTTTAAAGTAACTGAAAAACTTGCTTTAGAATGGCTAAAAGCTTAATAGAGATTTACACGCATATTTGGTACGATCTCACTTGGACTCTTATTTTTAGATATGTCATTTGACATCCATGTTGTTGATATATCTTGCTCCTTCTTTGGAACATTTAGTTTTGCACAATTAATTCCTTTAAGTTATTTTCTTTCATTTCAACTTTGATTATGTTGAAAATTCTGTGTTGATAGGTTAACAAAATTCATTATATCAACACAAAATTATCACTACATATTTTATTTAATTGTTCTATTTAATCTTCTGACTTCAGATTTCAATTATGCAGGTTTAACTTTATTAGAATTTGGATTTGCAATGAAGCTATGAGTATTGCTATCGGTTTCAGCTGCATTAGATTTTATAAATTATTATACTATTTAATTGATAGTTTAATTATGTGTATCTTTTTTTTTTGACACTTTTATAATTGAATTAGCAAAAATAATTTACATTCTGAAAATGAATTAACAAAAGTAAAAAAAAAAAAAGAATGAAAAAGTAAATAATTCCAACAAAAAAACATAGAGATAAGACTATTTGAATTTAAAACTAAAAACATTTTAAATTCTGTTAAAGCATAGTTCTTATCTGAGCACATTTACCAAGAATATTGACCAAAGCCAACCCTTGGCTTAATTTTCAAAGTTAAAACGCCCAATGACACAAATTCAAACCAGAAGTGTCGGAGCCCAAACCAACCTTTCCCCTACCCTAAAATGGCCCTTCCAGATCTGATGAAACCGTCAAAATTGCATTCTGAGGCCGACTTCCTACAATTTTTACTGAAGTCAACTGTTAAGTTTCAAAGGCTCCAAAATACAGAAATTTGCACATAATCTAAACGAATGACCTAGCAATCGAACTGTCTATCCCAGCAAGTGATAAATGACTTGGGTCACTATAGAAAAGCTCTAAACGCTAAAAAGATTGGAAAATGAAGAAAATGACTTGGAGGGTCATTACAATATCCACTACTAAAAGGACTTTGGTTCGCGAAAGTAGAAGGATAGACACAACCTAAAGGCACAAAAGATGAGGATATATGGTCCGCTAGACCCTTAGACACCCCTTCAGATCGAACAACGTCATCACATAACTCGAGCTAAGCAGAAAATCCTCAAATTCAATTGAAAACTCTAAAAACTCCTCCAAATCCATTTTGGGCTCCAACTCTAACCCATCTGAACCGAACTTGGCTGAAAGCACCTGATTCATCTGAGTAGACCAACATCACACCAAAACCACATAATAGAGCAACCATAGGACCATGGCAGGTGCAACCCAACTCCCAAATAAAAATAACTAACCTTATGGTCCACATCTAACACTTTTTAATCATCAAGAGCTTTCTATTGGTCCTTAGTCGTCCTAAACATCACCTGCACCTCCTGAATCCCCTCTACAAACCCACAACTCAACCCTCGGAAGGAAAATAAGCTCCATAAGAACATCGAGAAAACAACCGTCAAAACAAGGAACTCAGCCCAAAATCCACCTTTGGCTCTCAAGACCAACAAATCCAGCTGAAACACAACTTTCTAAAGCCAACTACGCTGATTCAAAGGATACCCATCCTGCAAACGGAAATTTTGTACTGAGCCTAGCTCTAAGGACCTACTCCAAGCAAATGAACTTTTGAAATATCGACACCACTAGTCCACAAGCTACTCTGCCATAAAGGATCTCAACCGACCATCCTAATCTAAGGAAAACCAAGCCATTAGGTGGCATATCAACTGGATGGTAGTGGCCCAAGGATACCAACTCATGTCACGAACCACACAAGCTACAAAGCATGACAAACGTCAATCACACATCCTGAACTATAACCAACTCATAGATCGCACGAATTACTTTAACCCCGTCCTGAAGATGAACCTTCAAAGAAAATTTCCATTTTCCAACAAAGCTTAGGCCTGAAGCCACCGACGAACACCACATTTCTAACTCTAAATCATACACTACCTTGAGAGTTATCAACACAACATCAAATAACCAACAACAATGAACAATCAGGGATCACACCACTAGATTTTGGCTAGCCATAACCAAACTCTCGAACCCAAGAAGTTGACAAATCCAAAAAGATCGAACGAGCAAAAACACAACTTTGCAATCGAGGAAAGACTAAGGAAAAGGGAGAAAGCAACCAAAAAGGACTACCACAATATTGCCTTGAAACGTTAGTCTGCTCGCAAGCCTGTGGACGAGCACCACAATTAACTCTTTCATAAAATGTACACAACTTTTTCTATAAAGCTTAGATTGACGAACGGTATGAGGCCATGAAAATTAAGATGGAAAAACTTCAATTGTGTATATAATATACCACTACATACTTTATAATTCCAGACTGGTGTTTGTTTGAAGTTTACCCTAGTATGCACTTATACAAAAACTTAATTGGAAGAAGCTTTTATCTTAACTTTATGCTATACTTTCCTTGTGAACTTATTTTACATCAATTACACTTTTCACACTGAAATTTGACCTTTACATTTAGCACAATAAAGTTCATTAGTTTTAGATCTAATTTCATATGTGAAACGATTCAAATTATAGTCAAAAAATTTGAAGTGTTATACTATCTCCCCCTAAAAATCATTCGTGCTCGAATAACAATAATAAACAAAAAAGAAAAAGAAAATAGAATTTGACTTTTGGGATTTATCAATTAAAAATGGATTTTTGCAATACTATAGATGAAAACAAAGCTTTACCTTTTTTCTAATTATTATTAATCTTTTTTTAAAAAAATAAAGCATCTAAGAGGGATTTGGGTGTATTTTCCAATTAAAGAGCTTGGCGAGTGACCTTCTCCAAAGAACAAGAAAGAATTTAGAGAGTTTTCTCTTCTTCATCAAATCAACGTGCATCTTCATAATTTTTAGTGTCTGCGTCTGCTTCATTCACTTCAATCAAAACCCAGTCATGGCAGTACTGATCTCACTCTTCGATTTCACATTTCATCTTCTCCAATCCAAAGCTGTTCACAAATTTTTTCATGTATGATATATATGTGCTCTTTCCAACTCTAAATTTTGCTTCTCTTTTTTCTCGTTTTGTAAATGATGCAGGATTCGTCGGGGACGACACTAATGGATCTGATAACATCAGACCCATCATCCACCTCAACTTCATCACAGTCGACGACTGCTCCACCGCCGATAATGCCTCAACAGACGCCGCCGCCGCCTTCCACAGATCGGAAGAAGAAGGGAACATTGATGCAGATCCAAAGTGATACTATTTCTGCTGCTAAGGCTGTTCGTGCCAACATTATGCCTCAGAAGCAAAAGAAAAAGGTAAATTTTTACATATTATTTTATGGCTCTAAATGCTATACTATTATTTCGAATCACAAAATTGTCTCTCTGACACTGGCTAATTTGAAATCAAGCTATGAACTTTTGTTGTCAATTTTTTACATCTTTTACTGTTGCACTTTCAGTTCAATTGGTATCCCATTACCAATCTTTAAATTCCTTTATATACATTTCTAACACAAGCCAGATGTTTGAGAAAGTGTTAGTGAGAAGGCAAAGACTTATTTGCATTATTGAGCTGGAAAATCTCGATTTGACTTCCAATGTCTAGTTAGTTGTTATTACGTGGAAAATCATATTAGATTAGTTAACTTGAACGTGGTATCAATTGAGATCAGTTAGATTCATTATACTTCTTCGGTACCCAACTTGATCAGTTGTGTCTAAACCTTAGTTCAAGATGGTCGGCCTCTGCTTGATTGGTTTGTGAATTAAGATAAGTAGTTTTTATTAGTCTGTACATTGGGTTCATTGGTATGTGTTTTTTATTTCCTACTCAGCAATTCCCACAATCTTCATAGTCACAAGCTCACAGAGAGACAACTTAGCTCCAATTATTGAAAATATTTGGCCCTTACCGTCAATTTACTCTTGTCCATTACCAAAGAGGCCTACAGCATTTGTCAATGTGTTAGTCTGTGAATTCATTGCAACATTATCAATGTTAACTCCTTCTGCCCACGGTTTGTGTAAAAGGGCATTTAACAGTAACAAGTTAAAGAAGAGGATAAGCATGGATTTATCACCCAACGTAATGCATACATAAGCCACCAGATAGCTTATCAAAATGGTAACGGTATCTGCAATGCCCCTTTCAGTCCATTCTTCTTCAGCATAAATTCCTGATGAAAGGGAAAGAACCACTGTGTCGGCTTGAACCAGTGGAAAGGGTTCCCAAGCGAGACCTGTCTTGGTCACAGTAGATTCATGTCCTTCTCCATCAAAGTCGATATTCACATGATAGGCTAGAATATAGGAAATAACCTTGGAAAATTGGATGCCAAGAAATCGATCAAGAGTACTACCAGGAGAAAAAGAGCTCCGGAAGCACTTGAAATATAATACAAAGAGCTTCAGAAGCACTTGAAATATAATACAAACAACAATCCCTAACATGCTTAGACTCTTCAAGGCTAGAGTTATCTATCTCGAAGGACTGATGAACAGTTTTAGAAGCTCACCCTCCACAAATGTTTCCGGTGCACTTACTATCACCAATTTATAACCTTGATCTTTTTGATCTATAGTATAACTCTTCAGCATTATCAAATTGAGTGCAGTTATAACCTGCCTGCAACTGCACATTTGTTCAAGAGGATAATATAAATGAATATTTCTACTTTCTAGCATACTTCATCCTCGTTCATAATTTTTCTTGTAAACCTCCATTGCGCACAATGCACAATCTTATTGCGGCTATACTCATGTAATAGTTCTACCCCTTCGTTGGTGTTATAGAAGGAAAAATGCCCCTTCCAGCTTTTAGGAATTTATATTATAGGACTAGACCTAGCTAACCTAAATGGTGTATATTTTTAAGGTAATGGGACATTTTGTCTTTGACCAAAAGTTGTTTGAATATCTCTGATCTTTTGTGTGCCTTTCTAGTGTACCTGATTCAATTTGCTTGGCTTTTTTTGTACAGCCAGTTTCTTATGCACAACTTGCAAGGAGCATCCACGAGCTAGCAGCCACATCTGATCAAGTACATTAGCTTTCTCACTTTGTACTTTCCTCTGGAAAATTCTTTCTTTAATTTTTCTCTTTTTTTTTGTGATTAATTGCAGAAAAGTTCTCAGAGGCAATTGGTTCATCATGTTTTCCCCAAACTGGCAGTATACAATTCTGTTGATCCTTCTCTAGCACCATCTCTTCTTATGGTATTGCTTATGACCTTTTTAATCCCATTTCTGCAATTCATTTGCTATTTCTTCCCAGATAAAGAAAAACTAGAAAGAACTTTTGAGTTTGCAAAACTAGAGAATAACACCAGAAGAGGGCATACATTGAGTATTTCTGACTTTTATTTACATGAAATGATTGAATAGTCGAGCTGTGATATGTATTTAGAGCTTGAATGCTTAATGTGTCTTGAAAATTTTGACTATCTGATGTAAATGTGCATTTTGACTACTTATTTGTCTTGTTTCGTCTTTAGCATTGCCTTTGATTCAAGAAGGTACGTATAAATTTAACCCAAAAATTTGTCTGTCGTCTGTTCTTCAAAAAACAATTTGTCTGTGGTGAAGGATTTGGTAGTTGTAGGAGTTTACCACTCTGAAAATATTCTTTTCCTTTTATTTGGAGAAGATTGTAGATTATTCTACTTTAGGAAAGAAGTGATTTATTTTTTAAAAATATCTTAGAGCTTCCTTAAGCAGACTCTGGATCAGTATTCATATCTTAGAGCTTCCTTATGTTATTCTTATGCTGGACAGAATGTGTTTTTATATATCTGTTAAGCTTTATGAAAAATTTACCCACTCCTCTTTCTTTCATTACATCACAGCTTGATCAACAGTGCGAGGATCGAACTGTTCTACGTTATGTCTATTATTACTTGGCCCGAATTCTCTCAGATAGTGGTTCGCAAGGTGTAAGCTCAGGTGGTGGGATTCCTACACCAAACTGGGATGCTTTAGCTGATATTGATGCAGTTGGAGGGGTGACAAGAGCTGATGTGGTACCTAGAATAGTAGATCGGTTAACATCAGAGGCCTTAAATGAAGATGTTGAGTGTAAAGTCTACTACTATTATTCACTTATTCTGAGTTGCAATTTCTATGTTTTATAGTTCTTCTTTCTAAAACAATCATCATATCACTATTTCTTAATTTTTTTTTATGAAGTAATACAATTTAATGAATGAAGGGTGCTAAACCATCTGTAAACAGTAGTATACCAAAAAGTAGAATAACTTATAAAATGATATGGTGTTCTACAGAAGTCACCCAATATTATCTACAAATAAGAATTATGTGGTGTACAAAAAAGCATTAAGGGATAAGATTCTGCTCATCAATTGTGCAAATCATTCTCTGCTCCTTCTAAAGCTCTCATATTTCTCTCCCTTCAAACAGTTCACATAAGTGCTAGAGGAGCCACATCCTCTCTCTTCTAACAATCTTCCCCATCCAATCCAAAGGTGGAATTGATAACCACCCTATTTCTTGATGCTTGACCTACTGATTTTTAGGGCCACATAAATAGGATGCAACAACCTGAGATGTAAGAAGCAACATTTTTTCTCGATGTTTGACCTACTGATTCTTTTAGCTTGTTGCATTGCTTGAATGCAACCTTTTGAATCCTCCTCAAAATTATTTAAAGGTGAAGAGTGAATTCTTGTAAACCGAATAGTCTCCCTCCAGAAATATAGTTGCTCTGCTGTCAACTTAATTGTCAAATTTTTTATCGTGCACGTCCATTTGTACATGCCATTATTTGCTTTGAGTCTTGCTGCTACTAAAGCAGATCTAAAAGTTATGAACCAACTCATTCTCTAAGATCTGTTGGGTTGACAGGAATTTCTCACACTTGGTGTCAACTTCTATATATCATTCTTAGGGCCATTACAAGCAGAACTTTAGTAATTAGATAAATTTTTTTCATATGGTTGTCTTTTCTCACACATGAAGTTAACTTCTATATATCATTCTTAGGGACATTACAAGCAGAACTTTATTAATTAGATAAATTGTTTCATATGGTTGTCTTTTTGTTTAACTGGATGAAGTTGGTGATGCTCCTTTGTCCTTTTGAAGTTCATGCACGACGTCTTCAAGCACTAAAGGCTCTTACATACGCACCTTCTAGCAGCCCTGAGATATCACAGAAGTTGTATGAAATCGTGTTTGGCATTCTAGATAAGGTTTGTCCACAAATCTATCTATCTTATTGTCTGCTCCTTTATACATTTTCATTGAACACCCCCCTCCCCCCCCGTGTACAAACATCATTTTACATTTGGATTGAAAGAATCCCTTCCTTTGTACATCTAGCTTCTCCTTTTTGATGAATACTGATTGCTTCTCTTAAACAACCTATTTCATATGATTTCACATTTTCATCTTTTTCCTGATAAGCCAGTCCAATTTATTGTTCCCTGTTGTCTCTTTCCTTCTTGTAAAGGAGTAGGGGGGATGGTTCACTGTTCTGTGCTGGAAGTAATTGAGATGTTTTACATATTTAAATTAAACACATCAAAATCAGATTATACGATATTCAGCTGTATTTTTGTTATTTACCTGAAGGGATAAAGGCATGCTGCGAAATGCAATTTGAAGTAACAATTTAGTTTCTGCAGGAGGCAAAGGACAGAGTTTGTCCGAAGAAAATTATTGAAAATATTCACTCACTCTAAAGAGATATTAATCATTACACAATAGTTTTTGAGTCATTCATCAAATAGAGATGATTTCGTATAAACGACTGATTACTGTTAACTCACAGATCATTACTTCCTCTGGCTCATTTTATATGATGACATTAAACGGGACACATAGTTTAAAATGGTAATTTAACTTGTATATATGCAACATAATAAAAGATTAATGTAATGGCTGAAAATAGGTCTAATAGAGATAACAGCACATCAATGTTCAAAGTTTGAATAGTTCCAAAATGGGATAGGTGTCGTATAAATTGGGACGAATAGTAGTTGAACTTCTATTACATTTTGAAGTTCAAATGCTAATTCTTATGGTAGTATTTGGGGAACTGGTGAATTGGATTTGCTAAAGGCAGGTCTTACCCATTTTTTGGTCCTAGTTTGCCAATACAATCCAGACTCTTCATAGTGAAGCTACACCAATTTTTAGCGTAAATTTCCTGCTTTCATCTACGTACACCTTTGTTTTTAGACTCAGATGCTCATGAGAATCTGGGGTTTTCCCTCTTTCGGCAAATTCTGTTGACCATAAATATTTGAATATCCTTCCCCTCAATATTCTTATCTTCTCTAGTGATGGTAATAATTTGACCTCCTGTGTCAACCAAGCACTTTGGAACTCATTACACTTTTTAATAATTCTAAGTTCCAAATGCTGTTTTTGCCCAATCATTCCTAATTTTCTATGTTTTTGACTCTATGAATATGATTTGCTTGTTGGTGAAGTATAACTGAATGCTTTTGGTCTATTAAAAAAAGAGTTAAGAGATGTTCATTATGATTTACTTTTGGTCAAAGTGAACTAGAGTCCTAATGGAGAGATACTAACAACTAAGAGGCCTTGGAAGTACATGTTACCTTCTCTAAAAAAAACCATTGTCAACTACATGTCACCTTATAAAAAAAACCATTGTCATTTACTTAGGCCCAGTCAGTAGTATATTGTATTTGTATCAAGGATGAGGAGGCAAGGTGTTAGTGAAGGAGGCTGCCATTAAGCAAAGATGGCAAGCATACTTCCACAAACTCTTAAACGAAGTAGGGGACCGAGACATTGTGTTGTGTGATTTGGCGCACTCCGAAAGACATCGGGTATCGTAGGTGTTTTAAGGTCGAGGAGGTCAAACGTGCTATTAGTAGGTTGAACAGTGGAAGAGCAACTGGACCTGATGAGATTCCGGTGGATTTTTGGAAGAGCACAAACAAGGAAGGTATGAAGTGGTTGATTGGGTTGTTTAATGTTATTCTTAAGAAAAGAAATGCCAGACGAAGGGAGATGGAGTACAATGGCTCCATTGTACAAGAACAAGGGTGATATCCAAAATTGTAACAACTACAAGGGTATCAAATTGCTAAGCCACACTATGAAGGTTTGAGAGAGAGTAGTGGAGATGAGGGTGAGGAGAGGGGTGTTCATTTCTGAGAATCAATTTGGACTTATGCTGGGACGATCGACCACTGAAGCCATCCATCTTGTGCGGAGATTGGTGGAGAAATATGGAGAAAGAAAGAGGGGTCTACATATGATGTTCATAGACCTTGAAAATTGACAAAGTCCTGAGGGATGTCCTCTGGAGGTGCTTGGAGGCTAGAGGTGTCCCGATGGCTTATATTAAGGCGATAATTATAAAGAACACGTATGAAGGAGCCAAGACTCCTGTAGAATGTGTGAGGAGACTCAAAGCACTTTCCAGTTGAGATGGGGCAGCACCATGGATCAATTCTTAGCGCTTTCTTATTTACCTTGGTGATGGATGAGTGGACGCGGTCTATTTAGGAGGAGGTTCCATGGTGTATGTTATTTGCGGACGACATAGTACTGATTGATGAGACTCGGGACAGAGTTAATGCTAGATTGGAGGTTCGGAGACAAACTCTAGAGTCCAAAGGGTTTAAGTTGAGCAGGACCAAAACTAAATATTTGGAGTGTAAATTCAGTGTGATGGTCGATGAAGCGGACGTGTAAGTAAGGTTTGCCACTCATCATATCCTTAAGAGGGAAAATTTTCAAGTATCTTGGGTCTATAATCCAGGGTAGTGGAGACACTGACAATGATGTCACACATCGCATTAGAGCGACATGGATGAAATAGAGGCTTGCGTTTGGTGTCTTGTGTGATAAGATGGTATCACCTAAACTTGGTAAGTTCTATAGAGTGGTGGTTAGACCTTCATTGTTGTATGGAGTGGAGTTGGCCAGTTAAGAACTCACATGTTGAGAAGATGCATGTTGCATAGATGCGGATGTTGAGAGGGATGTGTAGACATACTAGGAGCGATAAAAGTAGGGATGCAGTTATGTGAAAGAAAGTGGGAGTGATCTCTTTGGTGGACAAGATGAGGTAAGCGAGACTGAGATGGTCTAGGCATGTGAAGATGAGGTGTGCTGCTGCCCTAATGAGGAGGTGGGAGAGGTGGGTGGTAGGGGGTACGCGGAGGGGTAGAGGTAGGCCGAAAAAGTATTGGGGAGAGGTGATTAGACAGGACATGGTGCAACTTTGGATTACCGAGGACATGACTCTAGATAGTGGAAGTCGCGTATTAGGGTAAAATACTAGTACGGGTAGAGTGTTGTCTTGCCTTGCGAAGGTTCCTTGTAGTTATTGCCATATGTTGTTTATTGTGTTTTGATTATCACAATATTTGCTCATGTTTCTGTTCTTTCTTGTACACTTTACTCTGCTTTCCTTATTAATTGCTATGTTTCTTCATCTTTATCTTCTTCTTGTACTTGAGTTTGATGCACTTGAGCCGAGGGTCTATCAGAAATAGCCTCTCTACCTCTTCAAGGTAGTGGTAAGGTCTGCGTACTCTCTACCATCCCCACCTCATGGGATTTCACTGGGTATGTTGTTTTTGTATCACTTCCAAATAAAAATACTCTTTTTCTCAACTCTTTACCTTTCACAAAAAAACAAAAACAATTGTTTTTGCCAGATAGAGTGCATTTTATTTCGTGGTTGCGACTTATTAAGAATATTTCTATTTTTCTATTATGAGTACAAATAGTACCTCTGTACCACAAGTATAAGTAATAGGTACATTTCCTAAAGAGGTCTTTCAAATATTTGAAACTATGTTAGTTAATTATGCTAGAGAGTTCATGAGTACGATTTCTTTTTGCCTCAAATAAATTCTACTCCATCCGTCTCATTCTATGTGACACTCTTTCCTCTTTAGTCAGTCCCAAAAAGAATTGACACCTTTCTATATTTAGTAACAATTTAACTTTAACTTCCCATTTTACCTTTAATGAGATGATTTATATCCACAGAAATATCTATGGCTTATTTTAGACCACAAGTTTCAAAAGTCTTTATTTCATTCTTAAACTCCATGCCCAATCAAACACCATCACATAAATTGGGACGGAGTGAGTATTTATTAGATGAACAACTGTAAATGTTTCTCCTAAGTAGCTTTCTTTTTGGATGATGTTCTTTAATAACTTTCTTTACTTAATCATTGAAAAAAAATCAGCTTACTGAACTGCAAGTTGTTTGTTTATGTCTTACAATTGTTAGGTTGCTGATACACCACAAAAACGCAAGAAGGGCATCCTTGGGACCAAAGGAGGTGATAAGGAGGTACTTTTGTCAAATCACAGAAATCTTTGTCTGCAAGTTATTGTATTCTTTCATCGGGTATTGATTTACTATATTACAAACCGCGTGATGAAGGGGAATTTTATAACACACAGAAACATAATGTTAGCTTGAGGACGTGTGTGCTTCCTCTCTTAAGATATTTCTATTGTAACCAGCTGTGCAATCTTTGTTTGATATATTATTTTCACATAATATCCAGTAAGAGTTAGAAGGCTGTGATTGGTCCAAAGGGCGGGTCACAGACGGATTTCTCGGTTATCAAAAAAAAAAAAAATATCCAGTAAGAGTTGGTAATTTGTCCTTCATGGTCTTTTCATTAGACTTGGAATTCTAAAGTACTGATAATTGAAAAATACATCTTTACTTAGCCATATGCTAGGATATGATAGTACCGAAGTATCTAGACCAATGGATGTATCTGTAGGAGGCGGTAAAGAAATAACAATTCTATATTTCTTACCGATCACAAAAATAAAATGAAATTCTACATTGCTTTGCCTAAAAGATTAGGATCTATATATATATATATGAGAGAGAGAGAGAGAGGGGTCAAAAACACACCTAAACTATCTTTTTTTTTCCTGAGTTTCATACCTAAACTATTGAGAGTGTGAGTTTCATAACAAAACTATCACTTATTAGTCTGAGAAACACACCTCTCTTTTATTACACGCTCATCATGGTGTGTATAATACACTCTTTTATTTAAAAAAATTGGCACATCACACTCCACATGGACAAAACATTCCACCTTGACAAAAATTAAATAAATTATTAGTTAAAGTTAAAGATTAAAGTATTACTATCCCCCACCCCCCACCCCAAAAAAAATTTAAAAACTATAAAATTAAATGTAAATATTTTTCTTACCCCACTCCACCATTTCCTCTCATCGTACTCTTCCCCACCCCTATTTTTTAGTTTTTTTAAAAAAATAATTCTTACTTCATCCCCCCCCCCCCCCACCCACCCCCAGCCCTTCAAATAATAATTTAGATATTATTTTAATTATTTTAAAAACAGAAATTCCACCCCACCCCACCCCACCCCACATAACCCTCTGCTTCCAATTTTTTTCCTGTTTTGTATTAGATATATATATTTTTTTAGAAAAGTATTTTTTTACTTGCCACAAGACTTTTTTTAAAATAATTTTTTTATTTCTGTTATATTCCGTACGTAAGTAGAAATTTTTTTCCTAAAAATATATATACACATCTAACACAAAACGAGAAAAATGTAAAACAAGAAAAATAAACTAGGAGCTGAGGGTTAGATGGGGTGGGGTAGATTTTTTTTTTTCTTTGTAAAGTAAAATAAAAAATGTTTTTACGAAGGAGTGGGGGAGGGGGTGAGGTCTGAATTTAAAAAAAAATATTTCATGAATGAATTTTAAGGAATAAAAGAACGGGGGGATTATGGGGGGGGGGGGGTAGGAGATGGTAGAGTGGGGTGAGAATTTTTTTTTTAAGTATTTGTTTTTTTAATTTTCAATTTTTTTTGGGATAGTAATAATTTTTTCTTTAGTTTTTAACTAATATTAATAGTTTATTTAATTTTTGTCAAGGTGAAATATTATCCATGTGAATTGCCATGTGGCAAGGATTTTGCAAATAAAAGAGAGTGTATTACACACACCATTGAGTGTGTTTATCAAACTAATAAGTGATAGTTAAGGTATGAAACTTACACTCTCAATAGTTAAGGTATGAAATAAAAAAAAGGGAATAGTTTATGTGTATTTTTGACACTTATCTCTCTCTCTCTATATATGTATAGCTTCAACTAATTGCAATTTCTCAAAAAATTTAGAATGTACTTCACAATGGTTCAACAAACACTTCATCCACAAGATCATATGCTCTGTGTTTACTTTTAATATCGTAGCTACTGCCATCTAAGTTGCTCAGACTCTTCACTTTTGGTACCGCACCCGTGTCGACACGACATGGCTGTGGGTGTGGGATCCGTGTCCGATTTGGTCAACTGATTTTGGATACTTTGACCAAAATCGATGGGGAAACTCTGGACAGTGTTCATGATTTTTGTAATCTATACACAAGTTAAGGCGAAATTGAAGAAAATGGAATACCTTTTATATAAAAATTTATATGTCACTCATTTTCCTTTAATCTCCTTCCTGGATTCTCCTCAAGTTCTCCACATAATATCTCATAATTTAGATTTTATAACTCTATTTTTAGATATTTTAATTATTTTTAGGCAAATCCCCGCACCCGTATCCATACATGGATCCATATCCCCGAATCTTAAGAATTAGATCATGAAGGATCCAACCTCTAGATCCGCACCCGTATCGGACACCCGCAAACGAGTCCGAGCCACTTAGACTGCTATTACAATTGTTCAATGTGTTTGTTATGTAAAACTTTTAGGACAAACGTGAGGTCAATGTTGTGTTTGAAGAATGTATGCAATTATTCTCTTTTTATTGGTAGTACGGGTGTGTAAGGGCTGTTGGACAAATAGATATCGTACGGTGGTGTACCTCAAGTTTTCTCCATTATCATGGTTCTGCTTGGTAGATGTGAACTTACGTTTTCTCTCCTTCATGTTTCAGTCTACGATTCGGAGTAATTTGCAATATGCTGCATTGAGTGCGTTGAGAAGACTTCCCTTGGATCCAGGGAATCCAGCTTTCCTTCATCGTGCTGTGCAAGGGTTTGTTTGCTTCCTACTGTTGATGTCTTTTGTAATCAATTGATAAAAAAAATGAGTTTTCTCATTTTACTGCTTATTGTGGTATACCCTATTTCAGTAGTGGTCCATTGTGATAATTAGATCCTTCTTTCCCCTTCCTGTTGGCATCTTCCTTGGGGGAATCCTAGTAGCTGTTGGTGAGGGTTCGATTCCCCACCTTGTAATCCCCTCCCCCATGTTAAAAAATAAATAAAAAAGACACATCTCCACTAATATCCATTGAAGCAAACATTTCATCGTCTTCTTTGTCCACGTACCTTTTCTGCATAAGTAATCAATGCTAGTGTGACTACTAATGTGACTTTTACCATTTTGAGTGCAACTCCAGCCATGTTCTTTTGGCATTCATGGAGGATATTTTAAAGTGATTGCAATAAGCATTGCTATCATGTGTCTTCCAGGGCTTTCTCTAGTAGTAAGAGCGCTATTAATGGTTGTGGGTTAGGTGCACATTACGGGTTTGAACTCTGCCGCAAACGAAAACCTAGTATTAATTGGAGAAGGGTAGAGGGGTGGGTCTATTATCCACCGAGTTTCAAACCGTGTGCCCTCGAGGAGTTCTCAGTCATAATTTTTTTTTGCTATCAGGCGTTTAGGCTGCACATTTAAAGCTAAGGAGAAGAATAGGAAGTGGAACTGCACATCAAATGTGTAATATCAATACAGTAATCAATACAGGAAAATTCATAATCATATGTGTAGTGGGAAGGATTCAGTTTGAGTCGTCCAATTGTCAAGTGGAAAAAAGGCTTGCTACTGTTGAAGTTTGCGCCAGTCATTTAGGTTGCTGATTCCAATGGCTATTTGCTTGAATCTTACTTGTGAAAAAGCTACTTGTCAGAATCTTCCTTTTGTTGCGGTATTGGGAAATGAGTGCAGGTGCTTGTTACATCCCTAAAGTCCCCTGTCAGTGAAAAGGAATATGAATGACTTTATAAGCTTGGGCAAGTGGTTTTAGGCCCAAGGAAAATATTTTAAGTCCCGAATTCTTTTTTTTGAAAATGGTGACGTTGTATTAAATCATAAAAGTACATGGGCTGTACTCAAACCTTATATACAAATGCACTCTAGACACTCCTACTCTATTTCTATATTGAGTCTAAAACATCAACTATAGAGACAGTGTCATTTGAGTATAATTGATTACACCAAAAACATAACAACAAAATGCAGTTTAGTTAAACATCCTGCACACTATTTTCTATGCCTTCAAAACATCTGGAATTCCTTTCTTTCCAGAATGCCCACCATATTGAAGCAGGGATAATTCTCCATCTAGTTCTGTCTTTTGCAAGGGCACCTGCCTCCTCCCAGCTGTACAAGGCCTCAGTAACTCTCCTAGGCATAGTCCAGGATATGCCTTTAAGGCTCAAGAAAATCCTCCAAAGCTGCTGAGTGTATTTGCAGTGTAGAAATAGATGGTTT
>JAJOOF010013259.1:0-22069 GCA_029582545.1 Solanum lignicaule
TGAGGGTGGTTTACCTATGATATGAACTGAATGGGTTATGACTAATGATGTAGTAAAGGAATGAGTCCTTATATGATGTTATGAAGTATGTTGGTCTTGTGTTTAATGTTAAATGAAGTTGTTATGACTTGTTGAATATGATGTGCCTAGTCTATGGTGGCTTCCTAGGAACACTTGGTGTGAGTAGTATTATGGGATGCTACTTGCAAATTGCACTAGTGTCACTTGGGGGTTGTCTTAGGTGATGGTTCCTATGTGAAGACTATGTCTTATGGTGTGCTTATGACTCTATGAATATATGTGGTTGGATTGATGAAGGCTATATGTAAGTTCACTCTTGGTAACCTTAAGGTGATACATTGCACCAAGTATTCCCTAAGGGTTGCTTGAGGAAAGAAGTTAAGATAAAGAGGAAGGTAATGTATTGTATGCATTGAATGTGCCTAAAATGTTATAAGTGGCTCTATGTGCTATTATGAATGGTTTCCATGTGTATGATGATGTATGTGGTTTATATTGTGCCTATTGTACTAAACGTTCTTGAAGTTTCTCTAAAAAGGCATGATTAATAATTTCCAACTAAATGTCCTTTTAAAAGCATGTTTTGCATGGTTATCATACTTAGTGCATTCTTGTACTAACACCATTCTTCTTCATCTTTTTTTATACCAAGTGTAGGTGGTGGTGGCTAAAGGGTCCTTTCCAGAATTGATGAGCTTGGCTTACTATTCCCAAGTTCGGGTGTGTCCTTAAAGATTCAAGGACCTTTATGTTAAAGAGTTTCCTTAAGTTGTATGTACTAGATAGTAGTTTCTTTTGTATTGTAAGGGTTGTGTCCCTCTTGTGTTGTAGACATGTTTTAAGATGGCTACCTTGAGACATAGTATTCCGATTTTTGTATTAAAGGTTTAATGAGGTGACTTTTCTGTCTTGTTTTATATTATGAAAAAGTTTTAAATTTTCCGCTATTTTTCTATGATAAATGCTATGACGAATGCTAAGGGCTTGTATAAGACCTCCGAGAGGTCGAATATGCCAGTAACGACTAGGGGGTGCTCTCGGGTCGTTACACTCAAAGTCCCATAAGTACGTGCTCGAGTAGGTTTATAAGTGCTCACAGTTGTGCATCAGATTTTAGTGATCACACCACTGTCATGCCTCTATACTCCTGCCAAGGTGAATTGGGTCCTCTCTATAGGGCGTATAAATTGGACTTCATTTTTAGATCATGTGGTGTATGTTGGTTAATAGTAGCCCCGACAGTCACACTCTTATTGCATTTATCAGGTTTTCAACATTTATTTTGGTTTACAGTTCTACATGTTGTCTTCATGATTAGTACATGATCATTGCATCCAGTTTTGTTCACTGTTATACTTCAGTACATATGTATATCCTTGTTCAGACTATATCATTGCTTAGTTATTCATTGTTTAGCCTATATACTTTGTTCCGCTTCAGATATTTATATCCTACATAGTGTGTGCATTCCAAGTATTGACGCATACTTTTGTACTACATCCTTTCATTATGTAGGTTCAGGTACTAAGCATCCAGATCACACTTAGCTCGATTCCCGGTCCGACTTCAGCAGTTTAAGTGGTGATTCTTCATATTTCGAGGACAATAAATTTGTCTTGTAGTCTTTATATTTAGTTTCAAGTTTTATAGATTTAGCTGGGGGTATGTCCCAACAACTCAACTCAGTTAAAGGCTTTTCATACAGAGTAGTAGATTCTGCTCTAGTTTTTCCCATTTCAGATATCCAATGTTTTTAGCTTCCGCATAGTATATAATTCACTTTTTTATATTTGCAGCATGCTTGATATATACGACACTCGGGGTAAGCTTAGGTCAGTCGTAATCTTAGGTTCTGTGTTTCATCTAGGGGGTAGCCTCGGGGCTTGACACTTGCATTAGACAAGAAGCTAAAGTGAGCTTGATCTTGTGTTGAGATCAACTAGTCATCATTTGAAGCTTCTTTTTTTTTCATAATTGAGTGGGTCATGTTGTTGAGAATAGTCTTGATTTGGCACTTACATGTTAGCTCCCATTAGTGCTTTTATAGACACCCTTACTGAGCAATTATGTTCTTGATGAGTGGTAGATTTTCACTCATTTGAGATCTATTTAGCTCAATAATTATTATCCTTAATGCCTATATAATTTTATCCTATTCTGATGAGGTGTTGTTAATTTGTAACTATGAAGGCAACTAGACAATATAAGGATTGATGTTTGAAAGAATGACCAAAATGCAAAAAGAAGTGCAAACTATACATTGTTGATTCCCTAACAAGAAGGGTGGATCACCAAGTGAACACACTCTCATAAAAAATGACATTGCATAGCCCTTATTTCAATACGAATCACGCGGTGAACACTATTGGAGAATTTGATGTGTTGAATGAGAAAGGCGACCTTGATGAACATCGCCTAAAATTATATTGTTAAAAGAAAATATTGAATGCTCGAAAGGCAAGCCAATGTGGTACTTTGTGATTCGTCAAATGTGTAAGTCTGACTCAAACAAATTCGTCAACTGAAGTTTAAACTCTTGAAGCCTAGAGAATGAAAATGCAAGCAAAGAGAAAGAGGTGATTCATCAAACGATCTCGACGAGCCCGACTAATGTGACCGAATGAGACGCGCATTGGGTTTTTGGGACATTTTTTGAAATTATAAATTTCCCAAAGGAGAGAAATATGAAAAGGAGAAAAATAGATCCTAAAACATTAGTTCAAAACTAAGTTTAGAGAGAGAACACTTGGCCCTTGTGAAGAACACTTTCTAGCTTTTGTTGTATTAAAACATTGCTCTTCAATTTGATAAATTGAAGTTGAATGTAAAGAAGGTTTACCTGTACTTGCTTAATTTCATATTACCTGTGGCTCATTTCATGGAAGATATATTTTCTTTGCTTGTTGTGATGGGTGGTTAAAACCGCAAGATCTAGGGGTGCAATTATAGAGTTGAGTGTTTATTGTGTTATGCTCTATTTTTTTGTTGTTCATACATGAATGCGGGCTAATTATCATGGGGTTAATTTATGGGTAAAGGTTGCAAATTTAATTCCTACTTCCGATCTCAAGTCGATGCTCGAAAGAGATCGATTGAACTGGGTAATAAGTCTGATCCTAGCAATTTAGATTTGATATTTGTAACTTGCTTGAAAATAGATATTATGGGTTGGATCTATTTTCCCTATTTCTAAATAAATAATAGAGTAAGGTATTGAGTTGTTTTGTTTTGCATTTGGATGCAATCGAAAAGAGATTCTATGCATAGATGCTCCCAGAGTTCGAAAGATTATTATCATCATTAAACCCTAGTCTATTTATGAATGTTCATCAGTCTAGAGCAGAACAATTACCCCTATGTAACATCAATTTTCAATCCCCTCACCCCTAGATTGCTTGTTTACTCTTTAATTCTTCAAAAAAAATAGTTTAATTGAGATAACTGATAACCAAAGCTTTTAATTGAATTGGAGGAATCATCCACCCATATGTTGTTACTATTACAAATGAGTGATCTTAAAATACAATGTTATTGATAGGAATTCTCTACGATATACCATTCTCTGTGGGATTCGACGCTGACTCTTTGTTTGGTTTTTTTTATGACTATGACTGATGTCCCTTTAATAGGTTTTAAGGAGGACATTTGAGTGTTATCACTAAACATATTTTTAACTTTGAAACCTTATCCTCTTTAAATAGATGTGATGTTGAATTGATAACGATTGGGGGTGACCAATCAAGATTCGTACACCAAAGTTTCAATTTGAGCGAAGCTTTTCCTACCAAATGTGGCTTTAACAATGTAGTCCTACAGGAATGTAGCAGTAGTATCCCTATTTTTTTTTCAAAATGAAACACTTAATTTCTTATAAAGGGACAATATTACATAAAAAGAATCTTCCTCCTTCAAAGTAAATATAAATAATTGATGTTGAACGATAAATAACCAAAGTAAAACAAATTATGAAAGGAGAAATTTCAATTTGTGAAATGTTTTACATTCTGGAAAAATACAAACTAAGGATTGTCTCCTTGAACAAATAGAACTACAATTATGAATTGCACAGATAAATATCGTTTACTTAATTAAAACTCCATTTATAATAAGGATATTATTATACTACTAAATTATAATAGTTTGACATTAAATCTTAGATTTCAAACTAAATAATAATGCGTAGGGCAAGAGATGTTACGTTTCTTACCATATCTCTGTAGGAACATAAATCTTTTTGCAATTGCGCATCACTCGCTTCAGCCTAAAATAAATTGAATGTAAACATTGTAGGAGTGATTTGGATAACATGACACTAGATACACATTCATGAGTAAAAGCTAGATATATACGAGATTCATTAATCTGCTCGATGCCTTGTCAAAAACTGAACAAATCATGCAAAAAACTCTAGTCATCCTGACTCCTACAGTCTTCTATTCATTCTTGACTAAAAGTGAAAGATATATATAGCTTTAAACATAAACCTAGAAAACCAATAGATTAAATACTTACAATGCAATAAATCAATGGTTACCAACTTAGTATTTAATACGTCTATAATGAAATGATTCATCACCACTTAAAAAGGGTAGATCTATGAATTCACTCAAGTTACAATAAACAGTATATTACAAGTTTCTTTCAATATAAATCTGCAACTTCCAGTTAAGTCGGGAATAGAAAAATAATCACTTTAATAAATATAGAAAAACTAACAATAAAAATTCTAAAGACAAATATAAATTAATAACTTAGATATAAAATTAGTCTCTTATGTTGCAAACTAATCAAAGAGTCAACAATCATTTCTGGTGAAGATTTAACATGTAAAACCTGATGAAAGTGAAATCACATTCTTATGGAATTAAATTGTAGGATGTTACCCAAAGGATATCCTACAAGTAATGAATGTGTATGATCTTACTAGATGCAACTTGTGAGCCATCTTCAGGTACATCCTTAAGAACATTCATCACTCAAAGAATATCATTTGAGTAAAAACTACAGACTGATGAAGTGTATTCTCATACCAAAGAAAAAGAGTGTGACAGCTAAGTGAAATATAGGGTTTTTTAGGGTTAAAGGAAGAAAAGTGAAACTTTTATAGAGCAAAAAAAAAAACCTTGCACTTCTTAAATATTTTTAAATTTACCTCTAATAACTATATAATTATTCAATTAGTCCTTCTAAACTTTTAACTAAATGTATATATAGCCATTTAAATTTAGCATTAAGTGTCTGTTTGATATTTCATCCCTTTTAATGATTATTTAGATATATTTACATGATAGGTATATGTTTTTGAATTTATATATATAGATATACTAGTTTCTCAAAACGCACTTTGCATGTTTTGTTCCTTATCATTATTGTAAATTTTTTGATATATTTGAAAATATAAGTTATAAAATATGAAAATGGTAAAAATTAGCAATGTTAGTTTTATGGCTTACATTTTAATCATTAAAATCTCTCATGGTATGAATATGTCAATGAATTACTACTTGAATAGTTAATAAATCTATGAATTGCCATTAACAAAATTAGCGAAAACATGAAAAAGAACTATATATATTTCTCCAAAACTTACAAATAAAGCACAATAAATGTCATTCATCTTAACCTGAATTACTATAGGGATATTATTTATTAATTTCCCGTATTTGCTGCAAGAGAATCCATTCATTGACACATATACTAGACCTTAACAAACGAGACAATTCGTCCAAGTCTCGTAACCAAGTGAATGAGGATTCATGGATAGAAGTTGTGGGTTAACCCTTGGTTTTCCCTCGACATTGAAGGGTAAAATAGTCCATCAACTAATTATCATGGATATTTTGATAGTTCGACTTTATATTAGGAGCTTCATTTTTATATTTATAACTAGGTAAATTACCCGTGCTTCGGATGCGATTGTACTATTTTATTAAGCTTACATATGATCATTCGGTAATATTCATATTTTCGATACATTTATGAGTCATAGAGAGATTTTAAGTATAAAAAAGAAGTCTAAGAAAATCTCCATAGAAATAGTTGGTCAAAAGTACTGAAATTTGCTAAATTCCAAAAAGTTATAAAGAAGAACATCAAACATTAAAGAAGAGACTACCAAAAAGCCTCGAACAACAACACTCCCAAGTAAAGTGGAACATCACGTCCATGCAAGAACATATTTAGCTAAACTCAAATGGAAGACCTTCAGCTCCTTTCTTATGAACCTCTATCAATCTGTTTTTATTGTAGTATGACGCATCATGTATATTTTAAAAATGACCTTAAAATTGTTAGTATCATAAATGTTTTTCCTCGTTGTATCAGAATAGTCATTACTATTGCTCAGGTTTCATATCACCAGCCCCAACTAATTTGGAATTGAACCATAGTTATTGTTATGGTTATAGTATGCAGTTACAAAGAATTAATGCAATTATCAACCAAGCAGTAGGTGGTATCTGAATGGAACTGTTCACAGCTGGATATTCTAAACCATAGTTAGTGTTATGGTTATAGTATGCAATTACAAAGAATTAATGTAATTATCAACCAAACAATAGGTGGCATCAGAATCAAACTATTCGCCTGGATTTTCTAAACCAAAATTTTGACATATAACATATTAAAATCTCGCAGCATAACTTTGTGAGCACTTGAACTCACACATATCCACAAATAATAATAAAGACAACCTTATTTTCCTAGCAATTAGGAAGAAAAAGATATGTTGCTTAACATATTTTACAAAAAGATAGTTTATTGGGCTGTATCCAAGTTTATAGTTCACAAATTTAATTGAAATAATCCAAAAAAAAAGAGTTTCTACTTCTTTATAAAAAAACAAAAAACTTTATCAAAATAAAGAGTTATCACTACAGTAAAAATGATGTTTAAAGACAATTAATAGCTTAATTATCGCTAAATATGTATTTTCAAAGGTAATTGATCCTCTCTATAAATGTCCCTAAAGCTTATTGAAACATTGAATCTAATGACAATTAATTAATGTCGGTAAAGGTAGTAGCACTCTTTGTTAATGTGCATATTTATTGTCGATAAAAAAATTATTTTTGTTATAGTGTATTTTGAACATTTTTTAGTTTTAAGAAAACTTGATCTCTTATTATGCCCAAAAAGAAGAGACGAAGAAATATGACAAATTACTTAACTTGCGACAAAAGAAGTGGACTATTTGTGTCTATACTAATATTCTAGGAAGAGTGCAATGACATACAAATTGTTTGTACCTAAGAAAAAACAATCAAAATAAAATACTAACTGTGGCAAGCAAGAGAGGAATCTGTTTTGTTCTTTTAACAAACTTCATCATTGGTTCCGTATTAGTTATCACATATTTGTTGTTGCGTGCTATCAAATATAGCACAACCCACAAGCAATTTTCCCAAAAAGTATATGAAAAAACCTGTAGAAAGGGACAAAAGAGAAGATAAATTTTCGATCATCTTCACTGGAATTTTTAACAGAGTTAAAAAAAAAGTCATCAAAATAGCAAATAGAAATTGCAACAGATACATGAATCACTATGACTTACGGTAAAAGATTAAGCTTCATGAAATATGAGGAATGAAACACACTTCATAAGAAGTTTAATTAATGTATTTGAATTCGACTCCCCTATAGCAAAAAAAAAAAACTACAAATAAGTGGCAGAAATAAAAGTTTTGTTTACTAAAGAACCAATGTAATGAATTCAACCATTTCAACACCGTTATGAAACCTGTAGAAAGGGACAAAAGAGAAGATCAATTTTCAGTCATCTTTACCGAAACTTTTAACAGAGTTAAAAAAAAGTCAATAAAATAGCAAAAAGAATTGTCATAAATACATGAATCACTATGACTTATAGTAAAGATTAAGCTCCATGAAATAGGAGGAAGAAAACTTTGACGAATGAAACAAACTTCATAAGAAGCTTAATTAATGTATTTGAATTCGACTACCCTACAACGGAAAAAAACCTACAAATAATAGTGGCAAGAAATTCCTCTATTTATAGTGAACAAAGGGTAGTGTGAATAAATGCTTATTGTACCTTATCGGAAAGGTCACAACTCTTTGGAAAAGGTACAACCCTTCGAAAAGGTCACAACCTTTCATAAAAGTTACAATTTTTCATAAAAGTCGCAACTCTTCATAAAAGTCACAACTTTTCAGAAAAGTTACAACTTTTGATATAAAAGTCTCAGCTCTTCATAAAAGTCACAATTTTTCATAAAAGTTGCAACTTCTCATAAAAGTCACAACTTTTCATGAAAAGGGAAGGCTAGTTTTGGAAATAAATAAAATAAAAGGGAATTCTTGTTTGTGGTGACGCCACGTAGGCTGGCCTAGGGTTCTCTTTTATATATATATGATATAATTATTTTTTATTTGTATATTGACCCTATATCCCATCTTAATTGGCATAAGGTTTTATATATGTTTTAAAAGTATAGTGGATCATGGTCTCCTTAATTACTCTTAGGGTTAAGCGGAAAAAATGATTCTAAATAAATTGATAATGCATCGAAATAAATGTATGTATTCACAAATGTAATAGGTAGAATATAAACATGCAAACATAATCAAATTGAGAAGGCGGAAAAAGTTTAAGTCAAACTACATTGAAGAGAAAAGAACTAAACAAATCCTCGCAAAAATAACTTATCAAAAGTAAAATGAGAACTTTTAGTTGATAAAATTATATTATTATTTGTTAATAAAATACTAAAAATTTCATCGACACTCAATATAAATATTGTATCTTAAAGATATAGCACAATATGAATCTTCAATACATTTATTACCGTCTTAATGAATATTGTCACGCCCTAAGCCTACAACCCGGACGTGGCTGGTACTCAAAAACTATTTCTGGCCCCAAGCGAACCCTTGGTCTTGCTCAACTCTCAGCAGAAGACTTACTCAACAATAGAAATCTCGAAACAAGCTCAA
The DNA here is from genome assembly GCA_029582545.1 of Solanum lignicaule. Taxonomy (NCBI): domain Eukaryota; kingdom Viridiplantae; phylum Streptophyta; class Magnoliopsida; order Solanales; family Solanaceae; genus Solanum; species Solanum lignicaule. Next base: position 8,977 of record JAJOOF010013259.1, read on the forward strand.
CTCATAAGATATCATAAATAAAATAGTTTACTCAATACTCAAATGAACATAAGTGTTCAACTCATAGTCTTTTAAACATCAACAAGGAAATGAGAACAAGACTCTTCAACTACTATTGTCTATCTATGAATACGCTTAATGACAAATATGGAATTCAGGACAAAACCCACAACATCCTAACAAAGCTGAAAAGTAAATAGAACCCTCTGGAAACAAGGACGCTCACCAAAGCTAACTACAACTGCAAGTGGTAAGAACGAAGCGCCTGTTGATGACCCTACTTACTTGTATCTGCATCATGATAAATGCAGTCCAAATTACGTCAGTACATGGAATGTAGGAGCATGTAAGGGGAACTCTAAAGCACAGACATAAGCTTGAACTATTAAAAAGGAAGAACATACTCACCTCATCTCAACTCAATTTATCTCAAGGATATTCAAACTCAGAAGTACTCAACTCAGTTCAATATAAAAGCAACAAATAAGATGAATTATAAATAAAACTTTAAAAAAAATAGAAAATAACTCAATTTATTTAAAAATACAATAATAAATCTTTATTCTTATTTGGGAGATTCTTAAACTGACAACCATCACTAAGTGCTATGTGATGAAACAACGTCTCGCCCATGCTTTTAGAACTGTCCTATTCCTTGTCGGAGTATAAGACGCCCAATACTTTTTGATATCCTATAAGAACCGATATACCGGGGACTAATGTCACAACCAAGGGGTACACACTAGACTTAACATGGCATACAAGACCCCGAGAGGCCTCATATAAACCACTTAGCTTTCATAGTAAAGATAATAGAAAATCAACAAGATTTAAAACATTTCAACAATATCAAGTTTTATAAAACAAAGATGATGTCTAATACACTTGTCTCAAAAACAATCTAATACAATAGAATCCTTGGGACACAACCCATACAATAATGTTAAAAACTAAAAGTAAAAGAACATAAGAAAGTGGTGGTCATATCCTCGAATGCTATTAGGAATCACCAATTTTCAACCTTCCCTCTACTATAGATCATAGCCACGGGGATGAGAGTCGGAACGTCGAACCCTATCTTTGGATAAGAAATGTAGGCAAGAGTGTGCGTTGGTACAGTAATGTACTAAATATGATAGCTTTGCATAAACATCAACATAAACATAAGAGTTACTCAATATAAGTCATAAGGCATAACCAATGCATCTAATAGAGCATTTCACAAATAAGGAGTACTTCTTGAAGTAGCTTCAATTCATCCTTTCTCATCATTGAAGGGAAACTCAAGCAAGGATCCAAGCTCTTCATCTATCATAACATATTTTTAGCTTATCTTTTATAAACTTGGGGAATCACCTCTTTCCTTCCTATGAAGTCTATGGGTATTCACTTCTTGCCTTACATAAAGGATCATGTGCAGCCGCCTCTTTTCAAATTTATGGGATCATAGGTATTGGCCTCCATGCCCAATATCATATGACATGGGAACTCACCTCCATGTATTTCTATTAGGATCTTGGGTACTCGCCTCCATGTCTAACATCATTATAGGAACGTGGGGAGTCGCCTCTTGTTCAACATCAAGGAATAAGTGTAGTCGCCTCTTATTCTATTCTAAGAAATGTGGGTAATCCCCTCTTATTCAATTCTAAGGAATATGGGTTATTGCCTCACAACCTTATCTTTTAGAGGTCAAGGGCAATCACCTCTAGCCGCATTAAATTCTTAGTCTTTTAGCTTAGATTCATTTTAGCTACGAAATCCTTTCAACCTAAAATCATTCAATGTGAGAAAGTCTTTCACATTCATACATACATAAAGGTAATCATATGGAAATTCCCTTGTACAATTAATCACATCAATACTAAAAAATTAATGCATATGCTTCATTCTCAAAGCCATTCGTATCATAAATCATCATATATTCTTCTATCTCAAAGAAACTCTAATGTATCTTATCAATCCTATAAGAATACATCTAAACCCATAATTTGTCCTTTCATGGCATAAAACCCATCTACATCAATTTCATCTTAGAAATATGGGTTAGGCATGGGTACATGTAAATTAATCCTAAAAACACCTAATCCTATCAATTCATGCATAAACAATCATAATCCAATCATTTGGATGAACATTCATCAAGACCTTCAACATTAGAACTCAAATTTTGGAATTTCAACCTTTCAAATGGGGAATTTTAGGGGCTCCGTAGATGCAAGAATTCCATGGATGAAAATTCATCATACCTTACGATCAAAGCCCACAATTGCTTGAGGAATGAAGACTTGACCTTGATACTAGAGTGAACCCTTTCTTCCTTTTCTAGTTCTAGAGAGAAATATTCTGGAGAGAAAGAACCAAATTTCTTTTGGTGAAATTGAGAGAACGACTTGAATGGGTGAGTTTTGGGGTTGAAATCGCTTATATAGGGGTCCTAGGCTTGCTTAAAATGACATGGCCTTGATTTAATAAAAATCGGAAAAGACCCAAAAGCCACTAAACTTTCAGTGGACTAAACCATTTCACGCCAAGCTCTACGAGCAATGGTGGCTCTCACAAGCCGTGGTGCCAGCCATGGCCCTAGACCACTGTCTTGGAAAACCACACCTAAAACCTTTCTCCCAACACGACCCTTTCCACGGCCCGTCAAGGCCTTCACGAGCAGTCAAGTGGCTCATGGGAGGGTTTCACTTTAGGCAGCCTTTGGGAGCTCACTACCTAGCCCTTCATGGGCACCACCACGATTCATGGTGCCGTTCACGGTGAGTCATGATGCTCGTGGGAGGTGAGCACCACTTGGCTAGCCACAATGAGCCACCACGGGCAGCACCACGCCTCGTGTTGCCCTTCACGGCCCATATGGGTCCAGGTGAAGGTTGCCTAGGCTCAATTCTTTGGCTCATGACTTCTAGTTTGGTCCCTTGCTTAGACTACTAGATTCCGAAGTTTTACATTATCTCCGCCTTGGGATCATTCGTCCTCAAATGGAATTCTAGACAACTCTTGAAAGAAAATACTCAGTACTAGCAACCCATAATGCATGCAATCTCATCAAAATGAACACAACCAAAGAGGAACTTCATCTCCAAGCTAAACATACTCAATGCGTCATAAAGGAAATAAGAACTATAACTAGCAACCCAATTTGCATGAAATCACATAAACGCAAATACATCAAGGAGGAAAAATCAACTCCAACTAAAACATGCTCATATCATCATATCATGTAGTCTATATGCGATTCTAACTCATAATCAAGGAGGAACTACCATCTCCAAGTTAATAGCATGATGAATATCATCTCATGAAGTCTATAGGCAAATCATACTCAATACACAAAAACATGATGAAAATCAATCATCTAAACTCATTTTCTTTCAAAACACAAGTTTTTTATGAACATGCATAAAATAAGGAAATCATAGTAATCTAACACAGATGACACAAAACTAATAAGTAAACCATGAGGAACTCATAACCTCAAGCTAGAGTAGGAGTAGAAGGAAAAGATGAGGATATTGGGACATCATATCGGCCTCGGCCTCCCAAGTAGCACCCTCAACTAAAGGATTCCTCCACAACACTTTCCAGAATTAACTTCTTTATTTCTCAATTTATTGACTTATCTGTCTAAAATCTCAACCGGAACTTCCTCATAAGAAAGATTTTCATCAACTCCCAAACCATATAAGGGAACTATGGATGTGGGATCTCCAACACACTTTTTCAACATAGAGATATGGAAAACCAGATGCACCGATGCCAACTCATTAGGCAAATCAAGCTCATAAGCAACCTTACCAACATGTCTCAAAATTTGATATGGGCCTACATAGCGGGGACTAAGCTTTCCTTTCTTCCGAAATCTCATCACACCCTTCATGGGTAAAATTTTCAAGTAAACCCAATCATGAACATCAAACTCAAGATCTCTTCTTCTAACATCGGCATAGGATTTTTGTCGTCTTTTAGCTATTCTCAACCTTTCATTAATAAGTCGGACTTTTTCCATAGCCTCATGAACTAACTCGAGTCCTATCAATGCAACTTCACCCACCTCAAACAAACCTATAGGACATCTACACCTCCTACCATAAAGATTCTCAAATAGAGCCACACTAATACTACAGTGGTAGCTATTTTTATAAGCAAACTCATTAAATGACAAATGGTCATCCCAATTACCCTTAAAATCGATGACAAATTCTGTCAAAATATCTTCAAAATTTTGGATAGTACGCTCCGCGTGCCCATCGGTTTGTGGATGAAAAGTCGTCCTAAGCTTAACACGAGTGCCAAGACCCTTTTTAAAATATTTCAAAAACTAAGAAATAAACTGAGTACCTCGATTGTAGATAATGGACAAGGGCACTCCATGAAAACTTACCATTTCCCTCAAGTACAACTTAGCATAATCTTCCACCGAATAAGAAACTTTGACGGGAATGAAATAAGTCGATATCATCTATGGTCTACAATAACCCAGATCGAGTCATGTTGTTGCCGTGTATGAGGCAAACCAACTATGAATTCCATATTAAAATCTTCCTACTTCAAAGTAGGAATACTAGTGTCTTGGGATAAACATCCCGGTTTCTAATGCTCAACTTTCACTTATTGACAATTAGGACACTTAGCCACAAATCCCACAATATCCTTCTTCATCCCATTCCACAAATAGACCTCCCCCAAATAACGGTACATCTTGGTTGCTCCCCGGTGAATTGAATACCGAGAACTATGGGCTTTTGACAAGATTTTTTCCCTCAATCATCAACATTAGGAACACATAAATGACCTTGAAATCTAAGTACACCATCTCCCACTTGGGAGAAAGACTGAATAGATTTCTTAAGCACCGCTTCTTTCTATTCTACTAAAGTCGGATCAAGACATTGCTTAGCTTTCACATCCATCATAAAAGACGATTCTAAACAATAATGAACTACAACACGACCCTTGGTAGAGTCTACTGACTAATACCTAATCACGCAAATCTATGTACATATCATACCAATTCATTCTTATATTCTTTTATATGGGCAACACTACCCATTGATAATTGACTAAGAGCATCCCTTACTACATTATCCTTACCGGGGTGATAGAGAACACTCATATTATAATACTTAAGTAACTCAAGCAACCTTCTTTGGCAAATATTAAGATATTTCAAATTAAACACATATTGTAGAGTCTTATGGTCAGTGAAAACATCTACATGCACACCATACAAATAGTGCCTCCAAATCTTTAAGGCAAACACAACTTCTGCTAGTGCAAGGTCATCTGTAGGATAATTCTTCTCATGATCTTTTAGTTGCCTTGAGGCGTAGGCATTAATTTCCCATTATGCATAAGTACACATCCTAACCTAATTCTCGAGGTGTCACAATATATAACAAAACCATCAGTCCCTTCCGATAATGTCAACAGTGGAGAGGAAGTAAGTCTATCTTTAAATTTTTGAAAATTGTTTTCACATGCTTTGGACCATATGAACTTGGCCATCTTTAAAGTCAAAGTTGTCAATGGAGAGGCAATGGAAGAAATCCCCTCAACAAACCTTCTGTAGTAACTAGCTAAACCCAAGAAACTTCTAATATCTAAAGGGGATAAAGGTAAAGGCCAACTCCTTATCGCATACTTCTTCTTAGGATCTACCTCAATACCTTACTTTGAACAATATGCCTAAGAAAAGCCACAGATCTTAGCCAAAACTCACATTTGCCAAACTTGGCAAAGAGTTGTTGGACCTTCAGAATTTGCAACGCAATCCTTAAATGATTGATGTGATCATCTTCACTTCTCGAATAAATTAATATACCATCAATGAACACAGTTACGAACATGTCGAGGTATTGTCTAAACACCCCATTCATCAAAGCCATAAATGTTGCCGGAGCATTAGTCAAACCAAACGACATTACCAAAAACCCATAATGACCATAGCGAGTTCTAAAACCTATTTTTGGAATATCATCTTCCTTCTCCCTCAATTGGTGATAACCTGACCTAAGGTCAATCTTGAAAAAGTAACTCGCTCCTTAGAGTTGGTCAAATAAATCATCTTTCCTTGGGAGAGGATACTTATTCTTAATGGTAGTCAATACACATACGAAGTGAACCATATTTCGTGTTAACAAACAAAACTGGAGCACCCCATAGAGAGATACTCGGTCGGATGAAACCCTTATCCAACAAAGCTTTCAATTGCTCTTTTAATTCCTCAAGTTTTAGTGGAGCCATTCGGTAAGGAGGAATACAGATAGGTTGCGTATCTGGGAGAAGGTCAATACTGAAATCTATTTCCCTTTTGCGAGGAATACTTGGTAGATCATCTTGGAACATTTCCAGAAATTCACTAACAATGGGACCGACTCAAAAGTGGGGGTTTCAGAATCCATATCCCTCACCGTAACTAGATGGTACATGCACCCCTTAAAAATCATCTTTCTAGCTTTAAGAAAAGAAATAAACCGACCTTTCGACATAGAATTTCCCCCTTTCCACACTAGGATAGGCGCATTTGGAAACTGAAATTTGACCACTCCACTGCTACAATCGATAGAGGCATAACACTAATGCAACCAATCCATCCAAAGAATGACATAAAAATCTAGCATATCCAACTCTACAAGATAAACATAAGTGACTCTATGGGATAAGGAGACAAGACATTATCGATAGACCCTCCTAGCCACAACAAAATCACCAACATGAGTAGAGACAAAAAAATGATCTAACAACACATCAGGAAGCACATCAAATTTCATAGCCACAAATGGCATCACAACAAACAAGGTAGCATCGGGATCAAGTAAAGCATAAACATAAAATGGAAAGACTTTAAACATATCGGTAACCACATCGGGCGAACCCTCCAGTTCACCACGAGTTTGAAGTGCATCAAACCTATTTTTCCTAGAAGCTTTAGAACCCGAACCACTTAGTCCGGATGAAGGATAGGGTTGAGCCCTACAACGATTATCACCCTCATTCTTAGCAACTAAAGGAAAATATCTTATCTTGTGGTCCATCTTAAAACAACAATTGGAACCCGCTAGACATTTACCTTCATGCTTTCTTCCACACTTAGCACAAGTAGGCAATAGAGACCCACTTCCATTCCCTCCTTAAGGCTTAGGGTTATACACCCTCTTCTTGTTAGACCTAGGAGAATTGTAGGAACCTTACCCGCAAAAGCTTTATCGGAACCTTGAACAATCGTGTCCATCAGACCTGATATGACAAAATATTACTATTATCGATTCTAACCCACTTTGTCTTCCTAGACCTCTCTTTAAGTTTCTCATCTTCAATCTGTTGAGCATGAATCATTAGACAAGAAATATTCAAGTCATGGACAAGCATAGCGGTGCGTCATTTTTCACCACCAATTCGGACACACCCGAAAAAAGCTTGCTCATCCTTGCCCTAGAGTCAACAACTATAGAAGGAGCATACCTTGACAATTGAGTGAATCTCAAACAATATTCTTTCATGCTCATGTTTCCTTGTCGGAGATAATAAACCCAAGCACTTTTGCCTCCCTCATATCCAGAGGAAAGAACCTATCAAGAAAAGCAGACTCGAACCTTTCCCATTCTAAGGGACCCACATGTTCCGATCTTGCTACCTTCCATTGGTTGAACCAAACTTGAGCAACACCTTTAAGGTTATAAGAGTCCAATTCTGCATTTTCCACCGGCGTTACACCCATAATAGTGAACACCTTATAAAATTCATTAATGAACTATTGAGGATGTTCCTCAACCTTAGAACCATAGATATCAAGAGGATTCATCCTAGTGAAGTACCTCACTTTAGATGTCGTTGTACCCATACACTACTAGAAATTTGACCTACTGCCACACATTTTTGGTGACACATTTACAACCGTTACAATATATTATCTATTGCAACGGGTATGACTGTTGCAATATATCAAGGGATCAAATAGAACAATAGTTAAAAATAACCGTGGCATCATTCTTACAACTGTTGCTATAGATTTTCTAAGGCAACACACTTTACAAACGTCGCACTAAAAGACTCTGTGGCAACATTTATTTTAGTGAAAAAAATTATTTTAGTTAACCCGCGAATTTTATTCCTCAAAAATATATTTCCCTCCACTACTAGACTTTAGCTAAAGTGCCATTTATTTCATTTAGGGTTAAAATTTTGGTCTTCTTCTTCCAAAAAGATTTCTGAAAAATGGAAAGAATAATGTGAGCTCCGGTTAATGGCAGTACCATTCTTCAACAAGCTCCAGTCTTCTTCTTCTTCATAGTGAGGTAGTCATCTTCTTCGGTTTGACAAGTCTTCTTGTTCATCTCCATTGATCTTATTCTCCAACAACAGTAATCTTCTTCGACCACAAGCTTTTGCATATAAAGGTATACTATTTTTAAGTTTCCTCTGTCTACTCCATTATTTCTAAGTCCCCATTGTCTCTAATTTGTTATGCATATAATATTTTGTATAATCTGAAGCTCCATTGAAGGGTTTCTCAAATGTCTTAAAGAATAACAAGTGGGTTTGTTTGCAATTTATGTTATTTGTACCAAATTAGGTTAGCGATGTAAAATACTTGTGGTTTTGAGTTTGTATTTCTGATTTGTTAAAGATTTCTGAACTCTCTGCGAAAGTTCATTAAGAAGCTTGGTTTCAATTTTATTACTATCATCTAGAAATATAGATTTTTCTCGTCCAAAATACGAATATTCATCCTCTGAAACAGGAATTAGTTTTAGTTTTTTCTTGGATTGGAGACTCTTTTGCCTTCGGAAGCTTATCAAAATCGGCTTGTAGTCGTGGAAGCTTGTGGCTAGCTCGTGCTCGTTCTAGTGTCGCTGCTCCAAAGAAGGTAATTCCTTTTCGTTGGATTTCAATTTTTAGTTTTTGGAATTATAGTTTACACTCTGAATACTCTTTTATATGTTCTAGTTCCTTAGTTGAAATTTTGATTAATTGATCGATTTATGTGACTCAATCTGTTAGTATGTTAAAATCTTACTGATTTAGTCTGCTTTCTATACTAGTTGATGCCTTTTCTAGTTCTCATTTTTGTTCCTTAGGGTGATTTGTGTTCCTGTATGAATTTCCTTCAATATTAAGTGTGTTTCTTATATTAATGTGTCTAAATGTGTTTATGTTTTGAATCATATACTCCTTATTTGATTATTGCAGATTTTGGTCTTCTTCTCTATAATGTTACGGTTCGTATGTCAATGGATATAAACATCCATTATGACTAGTTACTATTTTAAAAGACCGGATATTCTGACTTTTTTCTGAATCAGTTTACGAATTTGGCTTCATTTTAATATCCAAGTTAACCTTGTTTTTTAGTTCAGACTTTACATTTTTCTTATTTGTGAAAGTCAGATCTTGTTTAAGGGTAGAGGACTCTTGATTTTAACTATTTTAGTGTAATCGATCTTCTGTTTAAAAAGTTTAAAAAATCATTTAAGCTATTAAATGGGTTGGTGTTTTCTGTGTCTTTGTTTGTTGTGAATAGAGTCAACACTTCGTCTAAATCCGCTTGGTTTGATATCTTTCGCATGTGCGAGTTTGAACCTTATTATAAGTTGAATTTAAAGTTTATTCTCTTGTCAATTGAATTTGTTGGCCTGGTTACATGTTTCTAGCAGTGTGAGTTATGTTCTTTGTCAACAAGCATTCTGGGTTGTTTCTGCTTAAGGTCATTTATTTAAGTGTCATTGCTTCTGATCAAATTTTTGAAGGATTGGTTTAGTATGTATTTGGTTAGAGTTCAGTCGTTTGTGCTTACCAAATTATGAAATTTGATAGTTTATCAATCTTGTTATTATTTTCTTTCGAATTGGTCAGTCCTACACTTCTTACATGCTAGTCGATTAACTGTATAACATTAGTTTGATTTCATTTCTTATTCCATATTGTGGCAACCCTATACCTTATATAAAGTCCTTGGAAATTGCATATACAGATTTCTAAAGTTTTGAATTTGCTAGACTCTTCTTTGTTTAGCTTCTGGTGGCTTTTCTCTTAAAAATGACATTTTATATTTAGGGATTTTTTGAGAATGTGATGTTGAACCTTAGAGTTTCAGATCTATGTTTTGGTAAACTGATTAGGAAATGCTAACTTTGCACTTGCAAGTCCTCATGATGTATTAATTTTTAGCTTGTAGATTCTGATTTACTTTATTCAGCTACAAGTGACTTATGTCATTTGATTGTCCATTAACATGCATTAAAAACTCTCTACCTATAAATTTTGTTGTATAAAGATAATGGATTGAGTTTTGTAGTTGATGTAAGATCAGCTTATGAAAATGAAAACAAGGACGAGCTCTTGAAGTTAAGCATTAGGTAAGGTTATGTACAAGCATTGACAAAAAAAAAGTTAGGTCTGGACAGTACAAATAGCCTTATTGGATTTAATAAATCCAAAAAAGTGTTGATTCCCCTGTTCCATTAAATTTTCAGCATGTTACCAAGTGTGAATTTGTTAAGAAATGACTGATGAACTTGCTCTAATTTTAAGAAAATCAATCAGCATTCTGGTTTTTCAGCAAAATACTAGAAAACTTGCATTCATGAATCATTTAACTACACTAAATATCTATTGTTTATGTTTCCAGTAGAAAATTCATTCAATAAGGCAGATTGTGTGCTAGTTGAAACTATCTGATCTCATATTCTGGAATCTTTTTCATTTACTGGTGCTAGGTTCCAGATGCTTGATTTACTTCAAAGTAGCATTAGATGTAGATAAAGGCTGGCATTTCTTCTTCTGCTAGTCCATCACTTGCTGACATTATTAGAAGCATTAGATGTACTACCCTTACAGTTAAGTTAGGATGCTTGTTCAGAAATAATGTTCCATCTCCATTTTCTGCCTCATTCTTGTTTAATGTTGCAAGACTGATCACTTCAACTCCTAATTTATCAGCTCTAAGAATTAATTTTTCTATTTTTCTATTAATACCATCTGCTGCAAATGGCAAGACTACTGAAACCAAAGCGAGGGATAACCTATGTTTAGTGCACATAGCCATTTAGATAGTATAAAGTTTCAAAAAACTTGGAGTAGATCCACATGATTTGCTTCTAAAAAGAATCTATGTTTATGTATAATTGCACTTTCTTGCTTTATGCTCATTTGCTATTGTCACTTTTATTGTTGTTGTTGTTGTTCCATCAGAAAGTTAGATTTATGCAGTTCTAATGACAAAAAAATGTGCTTTTTTAAGTTCTTGGTGATTATTTGTTCAGATTTGAATAGTCATGAGTCAACAAGAGCCTTTGAAAAGAAACAAAAGAGCAAAAAAGAACTTCGCTAAACCTGGATCATTATCATTCTTGGCAAATAAAAAATGACGATTATTGACAACAAATGAAATTGTTCAAGCTATAGAGTCAGAGAAAGGACATCTTCTAAAATTAATTGAAGAACAACATCCAGACATAGCACCATAATCTGAAGCAAATGAACAATCTGAAGCAATTGGACAATCTATAGAGGAACAACCTCTAGAGAAGCAGTCTCTAGAAGAGCAAATGCAAATTAATTTTATCATTCCTACAACAAATGAACAATCTGAAGAACAAGCTAACATATAAGCTTACAAACTTATTGAATTCATCCATGATTTCTAATTTCTTGTATTTTTTTATAGTTGAAGGCCTTCCAACTCAAAACACATGAGGCAGAACGCAAATGCATAATGTATATAGCCGACGTGACCGTAAATTGATCACACTAAATAGATTAAATCAATCTGTGGGTCCTACTGATGAAGTTGTACCAGAGTTAAGTAGCTTCCTACGCACATTGGCAAGAACTGCGACACTATGCCCATTTGATATATTTGATTGGAGGAACATGGACACCAAAAAGGATTTATGGGATTACATCAAGGACTGAAATTTTCAGTATTTAAATAAATGTAAAGTACTTTGCATCTGTTGGTTAATTGAATGACATGAAATTGTAGGAGAAATATATTATTCCTGAAGCTGCGAAAAAATGGACTTTGGTAACAATTCAGGAAGCTTGGAGAAGACATAGAAGTGATTTGAAGATCAATTATTATGACTCGTATGACAATGATGAGGTTCGAATGGCAAAAAATCCCGATCATATTCCTGAATGTCAGTTTAGAGAGCTCCTCAAATATTGGAAGTCTGAGAAATTCAAGGTAATTAAAATGTATTTCAGAGTCTGAAGCTGACAAATTTTTTATTTTTCTATTCTCTTATGTGATAGTGTTGTTGTAGCTTGATTTTTTCTAGGTGATATTTGAGTGTGTGACTCTAAAGTAACCTAATTTTTCTATTATCTTTCGTTGAAGCCATATGCGATTAACATATAAGTAGAGAGATTATGTGTATGGATCAATATGTATCATCCGTTGATGTTCATTGAGTGGGATTGTTATGTCTAGCTCATTGTTAAGTCGAGAAGAATAACCAGTTGTATCACCTAAGTAAATTTCTTGTACTTTATCAATTACTACGACTGAATTTTTAGTCTTCCAATAAGATACATTCTATAAAGAAGAAGCAACTTGAATGGAGGATTACCAGAAATGCATTTGTGCAGACTTTTAGTTAGAGTCTGAACACTAGTATAACATTCAGATTTTACCTTTTGGTATTACTTAGAAAATAAGGAGCATTGACCTTGTCTAGAATATTCGGTAGTACCATAAGCTATCAGTTTACATTATTCATTTATTTTTTTTGCAGAAAATGTCTGAAATAAATACCAAGAATCGAAAAAAGCTGATGGAACCCACACACCGCTGGCAAAAAGAGTTTTGCTTTAGTCCATAACAAATTGGTGTGTTATCTTACTTTTATTGATTCTTGACCTGTTATTTAAGCAATTTTTGATATTTAATTATCTTTGTGTGACTAGGAAAAAGAAAAGGAAACTGTATCAGCTAAGGAGATCTTCATGGTCACAAGAACAAGGAAACCTGGGCATTTGTACAGGACCTCGACTGAAAACACAACTAGTAAAATTGTATGAATGTTGTCTATTTAAGAGTATTTATTGAGATCAATTATGTGTTCTAAATTTTAATTTACAT
>JAJOOF010013260.1:0-32558 GCA_029582545.1 Solanum lignicaule
GGACATTTCCTTTACAACATAACATCAATAGACCAACATTCTTTAAGAAACCACTTAGGAGACATTCAAGCACATAAGGGGACTTTCACATAATAGTCGTCAGACTTAGGGAACTCACTTTAGTATCTTCAAAGCCTACTCGTGCCATGTGTAGATAGCATCCCATACTACTACCTACATATTATAGAACCTATCCAATAACTATAGTGAACATCCCACATGATAGGAATAGGCATAACCGACATAGACCATACTAGCTAGGCATAGAATTCGGAGTCTATCCTACTCCGTGGAGGTTGTTCTACTTGCCAAGGGTAGAACTAGTAAGCAACCCATGTAGGAACATTGTTTGGGGGATGTCCAAGGAAGTTCATTGTGCCTAATCTCATACTCAACTAGGCCACCTTCCTAACCACATCCACTCGGTGCTAGCCTTGTTTCCCATAGAATATTCAATCACATAGGTACTAGAGAGGGTTCCTTTTCTAGTTCAACCAACTCATAGTACCTCTTCCCAAGAAAGGCCCCATTTCTTAGTCATAGCCAATCAAGGTTCATAAGGATAGCTCATTTAACTTTCTTAGATAAGGATTCTCATGCCGTTTCGGCTCCATCCATCTCTAAGTCTATCATTTCACTCAAGAAGGGAACATCGCCCTAAGGCCCATCCTTCAAGGTTATACATTTACTTAGGAAAGCTAGACTTATGAAAGGGCACCATTTCTTAGTTCTACCGATTCAAGTCTGGGCCTAGAATTCCTCTTTTAGCATTTATAGAAAGGGCACAATTTCTTAGTTCTAGCCTACTTCACACATTCATGCATTCAAGACTTTAAGTAACAAGAAGAGACACTTTATTCTACTAATCAAGTCACAACATTATCATTTGAGGACACTTCATAATCCAACATCATCACATATATACAACATGAGAAATCATGCTTTAAATCACAATGCTATCTACTTTACATAGGGTTACCTCAAGATCACATAAACTCATTCACATCATATCTTCACATATAGCTTCACATAAAACTTTACATATAGCATCATATAGAACTTTACATATAGCTTCATTTATATGAAGGACAATCGGCGAGTCGTCGAGTTGTCAGCGAAGCGCAACTTACCTCGCTGATTGGTCTTAAATAGTCACATATCAGACTTGTTTAAATTGATTTTTGCTGGAGAGAGTAAGTATTCAGAAACGTGTGGAACAAAAGATTGAGGGAAAGGCCATTGCTAGAGGCTATTCCATAGTAATTTTAGCAGGATTTTGTTGGAGATTTTGTAATATAGGAGATTTTTAGTTGATTTTAACTTTAAATTCTCTTTTGTACCCAGCTATGGAAGACATGATAAATATTGATTTGACTCTTTTTACTAAGATTGGCTAAACCCCTCTTCTTGGGGTTTTGACTATGTGACCAATTATTGAGTTTTACTATGTGGGTGTCTTTGATTTGCAAATAATGGTGTTAAATTGAAGTAGCTCTGATTTACTACTGCGTTTTGAGGTAATCTTGCATGATTAGTGTATCAAGTTTAGTGTTTTGTGCTTGCTCGAGAGAGAAGTGCAAGACCAAAGTTGCAAATTCAGCATTCTTAGTCATGGGTCTCCATGATTTCAACTTGAGAGAGTGAACATGAAATCTATCCATTGTATCTAGCTCAAGAGAGTGGATTTGATAAGGACAAGGGATGGGCATCTTCTGTCTAGTGTTGAAATTTGAGAGAATTCGATATAGTTAAGGTAATTGTTCGAGAGAAAATTGCTTTACACATAGTCCTACCTACCTATGACAATTTACCCTTTTGTGAGAATCATTGTTCATCCACTAAGTTGAATTCAATAATTGGTTGGTCAATTCCCCAAGTGTTACCTCACTATTTGATTGTTTTGAGTTATGTGTTGAATTAGATTGATAATTATAACCCAAAATTTGAAGTTTAAACCAAAAAGATGCAGTAGGTGTTCAGTTCAAGAGTTTGTTGTCATATTTCTATAATTGGATTCGCAGGAAAAGCTACTCTTTGTGGGGTCGACCCCAACTCACTCAGTAGGGTTATATTACTGACTAACTATCGTTGTCACTAAGTATTGGATGAAGTGTCCTGATACGTGAAATCACTGTGCACCAGGAGTTGTCTCAATCAGGGCATCAGTGCCCAACTCTCCTCCAGGAGTACGATGTGCTCCATTAGATTCAATCATCGACGTATACTGAAGTGAGGCCTCTGTTGCCATTTGCACCATCGCTACCTCCAAGTCCTCCAGCTCTTCATAAAATGCAGTGTCCTAGGTCCCAAGCTCCTCCTCATATGTCTCAGTAGTGTTTGACCAATCACCATTATCAGCTAAACAATATCTCCGATAGCTGTGGCTAGAAGGATCTCAGAAATAGTTGGAATCTCTAAACTCGAAACCTCAGAAAGGTCCACGGTGCCAAAGAACATAGATAAATCAGTGGATTTGAGCTCATCCACATCATGCCTCAACCCTGAAACACTGGCCCACAAAGATGTCACGTCCTCTGACTGTCACCCTCCCTGCTCACACACCTTAACTCACATAGTAAGGGCGTCCAATGCTAGGCCATGAGCAGTAATCAGCTATCGCTGCTCTCGTAACTCAACTTAGATGGGGGCAAGGGCAGAACCAATGGCATGCTCAATCAACCTTGGGACAACCACCTAAACTCGGGAAGCACGTACATCAGCCAATTAGGCTAGATGGCCCATCTTATACAACATTGGTTGTGTCAACGGGGATTGGGGAGCTGTAGTAGCAGTAAAACTAGTAGGGGCAGATGAGTTAGGTGTACCTTAAGGCTCGCCAACCTAAGTGGATTGAGAAGTGTCTACCTCCAACGTAACTACATCAACAGTCGGGGAGCTCCTTCGCTCACCTCATCCTGAGTGTTCTTGGCTTCGATCCTCCATATGTCAGTAGAGGAAGTGGGAACCACTTCAACATATGTCTTTTCCACAAAGGGAACTCTAGCTTGCTGGCATAACTCTATGATAAGCATTGGGAATGGTAGCGATGTCTAGCTCTGCCTCTCCCTTATGGCCATCTCCTGCTCAATAATCATCCCTATATTCAATCTATCCTAATCAATGATAGATCCCAACAGAGCTTCCTTCTAGTGATGAAGGATGGACTCATTCTGTGATAGCATGAGTGTGCTGCTAATAAATCTGAACCAGTACCTTGTAGCTACATTTAGGTCCTTCTTCTCAATCTGGACCCCTGACTCAATCCACGGAGGTGTAATTTCATAAATTAAAGGAGCCAATCATCCCTTAAGGTTGTCGAGGGTTTTATTCTGAATCTTGTGCACCACGAAATGGATCACATCCATTGTGCACCCCAAAACTGCATTTCTGTTTGAACTGCTGCACTTCAACTTTTTACCGCGCACCACCACATGATCAATATGTGCAAATGAATTGTCCTTTATCTTGCCTTTCGGGATCAACTTCTCGTACTCCTCACAGAACTCCCAAACCCAAGAAGGTATATATGGGCCTTGGGGTTGTGTAAATCTCTCAAATTTGTGGAATCGAATTATGTCCCACACAACTGGATACATTTCCACTACCCCAAGAGTGGACAACCTCTTTTCTTTTAAAATAGTTCGTAACTCGGCTGCTTTCAACCTATTCATCGAGCACGACGGTGGTGGCTTGGCCGGGGGATCTTGTGGTGCCTGCTCAGCTACCTGAGCTGGAGGTGGAGGAGGAGTCAGGAGTACCAGGAGTCTTGCCGAATCGTGTAGCGCTTTAGAGCGCAACTCAGCCCGTCTCTGCTGAAGGGTTTGATCATCCTCTAGTTCAAACTCATAGATTGGACTTGTAGACCCAACCTCCTCCTTTCTGTCCGACTCAGATGTAGTGAGGTGGGTGGCGTAGACACCCATACTGTCGAAGTTGGAATTACCTGAACTCGGCTTCGCAAGTGTTTTACCTTTATTTGTCCCCTTTCTCATTGTTGGAGGATGTTTGAGTCACGTTAATTTTGGAGGGGCAACCTCCTTAGAAATGACTACTCTTCGTGCTCTGTTTCTAGGTTGTTGATTTCTTTCAGTACCTTGGGCCTAGCCATATCTGCAAGATAACACAGATCGAAAAAAACCTAGTTACGGAGGGTTAGTGAAAAGTAAGACCTAAACAAAATTTTGCATTAAAACTCACCAACCGACTCGATGAGTTGCCAAGCTCATTCGGCGTGCCTTAGAGGGCTCCTCGAAAGTTACAAAGCAAAAAGTGGGAAAATCGACAAGACGCCAAACTTGATAGGCGAGGTAAAAATAGCTCACCGAAATTTACAAAAAGATTTTCAACAAACAGGGATACAAAAGGTGATAATGAGGGCATTCAATAAAATTAGGCATATTGCAGAATGTTACAGAATCCAACAACTAAATTTCAAGAAGAAAAGGTGATGAAAGGGGTCAGTTGGCAAACCGCTGAGTCACTCGGCGAGCTTGACTAAGCTCGCCGACTTGCTTCTATTGCCAAATTTTAACCCTAACCTCAAAATTTTGAACATACAGTCTATGATAACCAAATCAGAGCCCTATCCTATGTAATTAACGCCTAGCCCATAACATTACCAACCCTGGGGTACTTAGACTTCCCCTATATTGTCTAGAATCGAACAATCATCGTCTTTTGCTTTATAAAAACGTGTCACCTGAACTATCATTGAAAAAATTAAGTTATTTAGTGTAATTCGGGTTACTTAGACTTCACCCACACCAAACCCAACATGCATAACCGCCAATAAGCCAATTTAGACCCAAAATTCAAATCTAAACCAACCAAACATCTAACATGCTTGATTTACCCAATAATATTTAACGAATCAATAAATAACACAAGGGAAAATAGTAGATCCCACAACTATACGAACATTCTTAGGATATGCCAAGAAATTAAAGCAAGTTCAGGACAACAACATCAAAAGCAGACAATTTGCACAGTGCGAGCAAAGGAGAAACATGCAAAACAACGATTCCCAACTACGCAGCAATACCTGATGAGTCCACAATTTGGACTCATTTAGGTCTTTATTTTGATAGATTTAGTGTCCTCAAATGCATATTTTATCTGAATAACTGATGTAAATCCTTAAGTTTCAGGTATTTGGAATGAGAAACAAAGAATGGACGCTATCAAGCAAAAAAAGGAACAAGACGGCTGAAAGAATGAAGAAATGAAGGCCTGAGGATCTCCTAATGCATTAGGTGAGTCGCCAAATGGCCTTAATCTCGCCTAATGTTCCAGTGTGTTGAGCCTTGAAGAAAAAGATCAAGTTGGCGATGAAAGGGAGCAGTCGGGCTGTCGCCGAACAGTTCCGCGAAGTAGCACCATGATGAGTCCACAAACTGGAATCATTTAGGGCTTTATTTTTATAGAAATAGTGTCCACGAATGCTTATTTTGTCCCAATATCTGATGAAAACTCTTAAGTTTCAGGTATTTGAAGTTTTAGCCAAAGCATGGACACTTAGGTGCAAAAAGGAACAAAGAGGCTGAAAAGAACGAAGAAGCTGAAGTATGAGCATCACCAAGAACCTTTGGCAATTCGCCGAAAGGACAGACTCCACCCTTGTTCCAGTATGTGAAGCCCTGAAGGAAGATGATCAAAAAAGCGATGAAAGAAGCAGTCGACGCTTCGCCGAATATTACCGCGAAGCAGCACTATACCGCCCAATGGTCCAGAAGGAAGCACTCAACGGCGATGAGACAGAAGAAGGGTGAGTCGCTGAGTCATTCGACGGAGTTGACTAACTTCGCCGAACTATCCGCCTGCACTAATTTCTGATGGCTATAAATACTAAACTCCTTATTAATTTTACAAGTCCCAAACCATTATTATTATTTTCAAAATAGAATAATACTTTTTAGCTATTTTCTCTCAAGTTTGGAGAGGGTTTTGTGGGAGACTTGAAGAGAGAAAGATTTCATCTTCCCCAAGTTAGAAGTAGGTCTTCTCCATTCTTCTTCCTTTGCTTAAATCAAGGTTTAATTTCTTATACCCATTTGATTTTAGTATCATTTTAGGTGTATTTTGTTATTTATTTATGTGTGGCTAAAAACCCCCATCTTGGGGTATGATTTAGCAAATATGTGTTGATATTGTTGTTGGGTTTTGCTTGCTCATAGGGTAGATGTATTTTAATGGTGATTTCACCTAGTGGTTGTGGTTTAATTTAATGGGTTTGTAGTTGCAAATACAAAACCACCCATGTGTTTTCGGCTTGCCCGAGAGAAAGGTCGCGAAACCAAGACCACTAGACTGATGGCCTAAGGAGTGGGTCGACATGAGGTTCAGCCTGAGAGGGTGAGCCCTAGTCCCATATCCTAACACTCATTGAGAGAGAGTGAGTGGGGTAAGTTGTAGGCTGGTCTTCATGCGGCAAATGGGTGTCCGAGAGGAACCCATTTGAAACAGGGTAAGTTGCCCGAGAGGGAACTTATTTCCATCTAAAGCTTAGCCTAGTCACTATTATCTTGCAAATTTCATATTGAAAGCATGTACCCTATGATTTATCTCAACTTGTATTATGGTCACACCCCAAGAACATTTTCCCATACTTGATTTTCTTGTTAATTTTTTTGTTTTTACTACTTGTGACAAAACTCCAATTGATATTTGACACTTTTGGGTCGCCCCATTTAATTTACAATGTTTTTGTTCGTTAATGTCTTTAGCTACGACTAATTTGAGATAAGTTTTATTTTTCTATTAATTCTCAAAACCACTCCCCTAGGACACTTCCCCAACCTTTAGTTGGGTTACTATACTATCGACGATCATAGACACTCATACCGTAGGTTAGTGTCGTTGGTCATGATAAGCATCAAAATGGCGCACTGCCGAGGAGTGGTGTTATTTGACAATTTTTAGATTAGTCAAATTTTTGTTCTTCTTAGTCGTAGTCTACTTACCTAATTTTTAGTTTTGTCTAGTTTGTCTGTGTGTTGAGATAGGATAATGGGTATACATGATGGGGATAGTGGACCAATGAAGCACCTCCCAGCAGAAGTGATGACATTCAGAGATCACATCCTAAACTTCAATCATCTAGGAGGAGAACCTTTTTATGAGCCATGGCTGAGGTTTAAAACACTATTGATACAGTGCCCAACTCATGAAATCCCTGATTCAGTTCTGCTGGAATGCTTCTATAGGTGTCTAAGTTTCGAAAACAGAGAGTTAATCGACCGACTTGTGCCAGGCGGTCGCAATAAATATTCCTATGAGACCGCAGCCAAATTCCTTGACCTTGTGGCTAAAACTAACAAGGATACTGAGAAAGACTAGCATTTAATCATTTTGCTAGGTCAAATGAACAACTTGACCCAAGAGGTCGAGGAACTGGAAGTGATGTCCAAAGAGAAGAGGAAATGCAAACTACCTACTGACCAGGACATATCAATGGACATTGAAAATAAACATATCGAAGATATGTTATTAACCATCCTTCAAAAACTAAATGAGCAAGATAGAGTGCTAGAGAAGATTAGAGAAAATGTAGAACCGCTAAATCAGATAAGCAGTTCTCACTCTAGATCTATCCAACTAATTGAAACTCTCTTGGGTCACATAATGCCTGATATCCGTCAGGCACAAGACGAAGGGTGGCCAAATGATGTTTTGGCCAACTCCAAAAGTGAAAGTTAGGTGCTCACCTGCGTCATGCCACGACGTTAACTAAGGCGCTGTTTGGAAGGCAACTCAAAACCCTTAATTACTTTAAGTTTATTATTTTTGAAATAAAGGTGTTTTGATTTTGTAGGAATGGAGCATGGAATGTTTGTGAAAAGTACAGGATGAATTAATCAAATCCAATTGGTGAAACGCTAATTAGATCGGCGACCGCTACAAAGACCGCCGTTTGGATCCTCACTTTGGTTAAGGGTCCTGTAAAACTCGGCGAGGTAGATGAACACTCGGTGGATCGCCGAGTAGCCAAGCAACCCCAAATAATGTCACCGAATGGGTTAGATCTGGATGGGATTTATAAAACCACGGGCCTTATATTTCAACTTTTTTTTCATACCCTTCACACTCGATTCTCGCGAAAATCGCACCTACTTAGTATTTTCAGAATTTTTGCAAAACGTAAGTATTTTAGCTATTTGAGTAATACTTGGATCTATAATAACCTGCTGCTTAGCATCACAATCTTGATCCAATCTACCTAAAAGGTTGGCTCTCCAAACCTTGCATTTAATTTTGGTATATATGCTCTCATTTCAAGTAATTTTATCCAATGCCGTGTGATGTGACTTTCTGATGAATTTAGATTATTCTAAGCGCTAAGGAGAACTTGCCGAACCTTTCGGCAATTCGCTAAGCTATTCAGCAAATCCTGTTGCATTTGTGTTTCTCAAAAACTAGATCTAGTTGTTCTGACTTATTTCAAATTCTTTGAAGAAATGGCTAAATCTAAAGTTGCAGGAAGAAGCAAGCCACCCCAAGATAGAACAAAAGGGATTACAACGAGCAAGGATTTAGATACATTCAGAAGCAAAGTTGCTAAACTTTCCAAAACTTGCGAGAAAGGGAAAGGCAAACACACGGCCTTTGAATTATTAGATAGGGCTGAGCGGCGAGTTAAGAGGCAGAATGATTCACCCAGGGCTAGGACTCCCCAGCCTAAAATTACTGCACCTCCAGTTCTAGCGCTGACACTGGCATTAGCACCTCTCGTACAAGGTCCTCAGTTGAAATAAAATCAAGAAAAGGCTGACGGGTTGCGGACAGTTTTGGAAGAAAAGTGTCTATCCATAGACGAGGCTATAGATAGATACCTAGAGAAGTTAGCTATGTGGTTATCAGAGGCAGGAGAGTGAAGTGTGATAATGAGGAAATCAACGCAGTCTTGGGCATGCCCACAAATATTTGGGATCACTGCAAGTATCTAATTAGAACAAAGAAGCTGGAAGAGATGAAAGAGTGGTTAACCCCACTAATTGCAGATGAAACTCCAAAGTGGGCGGCGGAAGGAGTTCCGATTGAAAAGAAAGAACTAAACATAGCCGCAAGGTTCTGGTTTGATTTTATGAGTAGCACAATTATGCCATCCCAAAATAAATCGATCCTTCGCCTTGCCAAGGCAGCCTGCTTGGGTTGCGTCATAGAGGAGACTCAGATAAACTTGGGTACAATCATTGCTTCAGAGATACTCGTGCATGCAAGACAAAGCCGAACCTCACTTCCATTTCTAGTCTTGATCACAGAATTATGCAAACGAGCCCAGGTGCTTCGGGATGTCGGGAAGGACATAGAAGTGATGCCTACAGCCTCTACTGATGTCCAGAGGATCGAAGCTGAGTATCTTAAAGATAAGGCAGAAAAGAAAGAGGCAACATCAATGAAGATAGTAAACACAGAATCATCACCTGCAGAGACACATCCGACCATTGGACCTTCATGTATATCCATTGCTGCTGCTACTCATGTTGATTCTCCAGGTTCTTCTGTTACTTCACAATCGCCAAAACCCACCATTGTTGCTGCTGATTACCGACTTCCACTCACCCGGGCGTCTCTACTCCAGATGGGACAGCTAGCTCTTTTTGCCGACCGTCGAGCTGCGAACCTAGAGGCCTCTGTTCAAGACATGATCCGGAGTGCCTTGACTAATGTTGTGACACCTTTGAGCACTACCATTGTTGCCCTAGCAGCAAGAATATCGGAGTGCGAGCATAACCAAGGGTCCACAGAGGAGGTGACAACTTTAAAAGTTGCATTGCTGAACTACGTAAAGATATAGACCACATGAAGTCCACCGATGTATCCATCGTCTTTGGAATAGTAAAGACTCCAAATATGCCTGAAATACCTTAGATTACCGCATGATATGGAGATGGAAGACAGCATACAACCGATCCTAAACCAAAGGCAGAAACTGACGAAGAGATGTTTGAGGAAGTTACAGCAGATGACGTAGCCAAGATTTAAGAAATCATGATAAATGCTGTTGTGCAAGCTTCTTAGTACAGTCTCCTGCTACGGGATCCAGGAGAGCTGGCCCTTCTGGTGGTCACTCCGGGTACGGATGCCCATATATAGATTACCCCATCAACCACTAAGGCCCCGACAGATAGAGAGACTGCATAGACAGGATCCCTCTTTACCTCTTTCTATGTCTTATCTTTCTTTACTTTGCCTTTTGGTTTCTTTATTACTTGCATTTGAGGACAAATAACTTTATTTGTGGTGGGGTGAGGCTCACCTTTTGTTTGCTATTTTGGATTCATGTTTTGTTTATATTTGGGCTGTTCTGTTTAAAATTGTGTTTACAAACTGCTTTTCGTGGATGTTTGAGCTCATGGCTCTCTTTTGTTTTTAAATTGCAAATGATTTTGACCCTCCCAAAAAAATTTGAATTTTTCGCACATTTTTGCCACCCTTTGTGAGTTGATTGTGGTTGTTCTTTTGCAAAAATTTGAGTCTCGGTTACGATCAATACCGATGACTTGAATAGTGCTCTCAATTGAACGAACATGAATGTATGGCTACGATGAGGCCTAATGAAGTTGCATAGACAATATGTGAACTCGTTGCATCTCGTTGTAATTAGCCATTTATCGAATTGATTCTCTTGTAATGACCGTTGCACACTATCGAAAGTGTGTAGTCTTGTTTGACTTAAGTATCGATGCCTTGTGTGATTAGCTTGCTTTGAAACTTGCATGAATAAACCTAGAATTTACCCTGTTAGTCTGATTAACTTAGAAAGGTGTCCTCTTGATATGATCTTAGGAAATTTTAAAGAGTGTGAGCAAAATTTGACATATACCTTTTTTGCGGCCTGCCCTTGAGCATGTGAAACTCTTTTGAACACCCTTTGAGCCTTACCTTTCTTTGGAAGAAGCGGTACTTGGAAAATCTTTTGAGGCTTCCTCCGAAGGGGGATATGGTGTACTTAGATGTGTTAGGGTTTACGTGATTAATTTTAACGGTAATTAGTATGACCCTTGCAATTGATTGAGTTTGCTTATAATAATAGCTATCACTCGAGTGTTGATATGGCTCCCTTAGAGGCCTTATATGGTAAGTGGTATGGATCACCCATAGGTTGGTTTGACATGGGTGAAGTTGCCCTTATATATTCTGAATTGGTACAAAAGGCCATGGAGAAAGTTTGTCTTCGAAGGAAAGAGATGAAAATGTCTCAAAGTCATATGCAGATGTGAGAAGAAGGGATCTAGAGTTGGAGGTTGACGATTGGGTTTACTTGAAAATTTGCTCATGAAGAGTGTAATTAGGTTTGGTAAGAAGGAAGATTAGTCGCCGGTATGTAGGCCCATAAGAAATTTTGAGACATGTTGGTAAGGTTGCTTATGAGTTTGATTTGCCAAATGAATTGACAATGGTGCATCCAGTTTTCCATGATTCTATGCTTAAGAAGTGTGTTGGAGATCCGACATCCATAGTTTCCCTAGAAGGGTCGGGAGTTGATGAAAGTCTTTCTCATGAGGAAGTTTTGGGTGAGATTTTTGACCGGCAAGTTAAGTAGTTGAGAAAAAAGGAAATATATTCTATGAATGTTTTGTGGAAGAATCAATTAGTTGAGGGTGGGAGACTGAGGCCGATATGAAGTCCCGATAACCTCATATTTTCCCTTCTACTGCTATTCTAGCTTGAGGTAATGAGTTTCCTCTTGGTTTGTCCTTTGTTTGGGAGTCATGTGTTTTATGTGTTTCCATGATTTCCTTATGTGATGCTTGTTCATGAAAACTTGTGTTTTGAAAGAAAATGAGTTTATATGATTTATTTTCCTCATGTGGTTGTGCATTGAGTTTGAGTTGCGCATAGACTTCATGAGATCAATTGATGAACATGCTTTAGATATGCTTTTTGAGTGTAAATGGCATATAGGCTCCATGAGATTGTGTTGAGCATGCTTTTAGCTTGGAGAAGGTAATTCCTCCTTGAACATGAGAAATTTTGAAATTTCATGCATAATGGGTTGTTAGATGTAGTTCCTACTTCCTTGTGATGCATTGATAATGTTTAGGTTTGAGATGAAGTTCCTCCTTGGTTGTGTGCATTTAGATAAGTTGCATGCATGATGGATTGGTAGTATTGAGTCTTTACTTCTGAAAGGTGTTTAGAAATGTCATCCGAGGACGAATGTTCCCAAGGGGGAGATAATGTAACACCTCGGAATCTAGTAGGCTAAATTAGGACTAAGTGTGAGAGCAAGAGCCAAGGAAAAGGGCAAGAGCCAAGGAAAAGGGCAAGAGCCAAGGGAGTGGGCTAGGGAAGCCCAACCTTCCCTATGCACTGCCCACCTTCCCACGAGAGCCTTCACGGCTCGTGGTGGTGAGGCAGTAGCTTCACCAAGCTGCCCAAACAAGCGACCCTTCCCACGAGCCACTAGACGACTCGTGAAGTCTTTGACGGGCCGTGGGAGGGGTCGTGAAGGTGCCTTTGGTTTATAGTGGTCAAGGGAAGGTGGCCTAGCTACTGGTCCAAGACCACAAGGAGGACTACGACTCGTGGTGAGGACCACAACTCGTGGAGATGGATAGTGCAGTGTTAAGTGAGGGCTAAATTGGGTTTTTCCAGAATTAATTAGCTTAAATCTATGTCATTTTTCCTAAGATTAAGACCCCTATATAAGTTATTTTAACCCTTAAACTCACCCATTCAAGTCATTATTTCAAAAACCCAAAAGAAAATCAAAGATCTTCCTATCCAAAATATTTCTCTGTCTAGAAACTTTAAGAAGAAGAAAGGATTCAAGCTAGGATCAAGGTAAAGCCTCAATTCCTCCATTGAAGTTAAGCTTTGGGCTTTGAGGTATGATAGTTTTCATTCATAGATTCCTTTCATCCATGGAGTTCCTATATTCCTCAATTTCAAAGATTAGAATTCCCCCAATTAAGTTAGTGTTTTCTTCAATTATCATGGGTTCTCTATATTGTTGATTTAAATGATTGAATTATAATCTCTTATGCATAAATTGATAAATTAAAATGATTTTATGATGATTGCCCCCATGAACCCATGTAATCCCCATGTTTTCAAGTTATGAATAATATGATATGGGATTTTGATCTTCAATGAAGAGTTTTATGAAATTAGGCATGTATTGCAAGCTTTACATGTATTTATGATGAATCCATATGTAACCCATGTTTTCTAAGAATTTATGATATTAATTGGGTTTGGACCTCAAAAGGTAAATTATGGACTTATGTTGCTTTATGAAATCTATGCAAATGTTTTATGGGTGCTTTGAGAGTAAAGTACCAATGATGATGTTGTTGTTGTGTTGTTGAAAGGACATTCTCCTAAACACATAACTAGCATGATGGTAAAGGTTTTCCCACATAAAAATGATTCTTAGGTTGAAATGTTTTCTCACCTAATTGAATCAAAGACAGGGAGTTATCTTAATGCACTAGCTTGAATTGGTTGTCCAAGGGGACCATTTCATGAGTAAGGAAGTCAAGTAAGATATGACTATTCCATTTGAATTTATGCTTAGCACTGAGTGGATATCCAATATGATATGGAAGCTCTCACGTACTAGAGTCTGGGTTTCCAAAGTAATCTCATGAGATGGAAGCCCTCACGTAGTAAAGTCTGGTTTTTCTAGTAGATATCTCCTTATCCCATAATTATGTGTCCACATAGGTTGATTAGCTAGTGGATCTACTTAAGCTATAAGTTGAGGTTCTACTTTCGGCAAGTAGAACAACCCTTTTCGGTGTGGGAGACACCGGGGGATCATGTTATAACTCATATGGTCTCATGTCAGTTAAGGCTAATTCCTCATAATTAATAATGAACTAAGGTTACTTCTAAAAGTATCGCATATGAGTTTCAAAGCTTCTATAGATGAAATTAACTTGCATTGAGAATGATTTATGACTTATGTTTTATAACTCTTTCATATGATGTTTAACTTGGTCAATTGCATGTCATGAAATGAAATGTCCCTTTTTAACATGTTTTAACATGTTTTAAAATGATTTTATGCATGACTGTCATACTTGGTACATTTTTTTGTACAAACACATACTCTTTCCTACATTTCCCCCTAAATGTAGGGTCCGATATTCAGGTTGCTTAGTTTTGTGGCTAGTCGGTGATTTGATTGATTCCCGAGCTTTGGTGAGTCCTTATGTTTCGAGGACGGACTTTGTTGTTTTAGTTTCTTTCATGTATTTCCCTTTTGGACATGATGTATGGGCTAGGCCCAATTTCATTATATTGTATTAGATGGCTATAATGAGACAAGTGTATTAGACATCCGCTTTGCATTTATAAAATGTTTTGGACTTGGACTATTTTTACTCTAAATGTTCTATTTTTTATGTTATGAGAGCTAAGTGGCTTGCATGGAGTTCTTCGGGGTTTTATACGCCATGTTACATATTGTGGGTACCCTTCGATCGTGACATAAACACCTCCGAAATTTTGTGGATGCTTGTGGGTGATTCATTTTCAAGAACATCTCACAAGAATCTATTTGAGTAAGATTATTTCCATTCTCCTTAATGGGGAAAGCTACTAGATGGTTAGCTGAATTAATCAGTGATTCTATAACTTCATGGGAGGAACTAACCAAAACGTTCCTTGAAAGATTCTTTCCTCCCTAGAAGATGATAAAGCTTAGGGATAGCACCATGAATTTCAAAAGAGGGGTAGGTGAATCTCTTCATAAGACTTCACTGCGATTTCGTAAGTTACTACTTCAATGTCAACCAAATGGTGTCCTCGACAATTTGTTGTTCCAATAATTCTATTGTAGTCTTGATTAAGTCAACATAGGGCTAGCTTCCCAACTTGTTCAAGTGGGTTGATGAGACAACTGTATGAGGTGGAAACACTATTATTTGATAATATGAACTAAGCATGGCATACTAGAGACGATCAAGTATCTTCTCTACACTTGTGTATGAGCAAGGAACAAATGGAAAAAGATCATGAGCATGATGAAAATAAGGTAAAGATGATGACCCAACTTGACTTCTATCTAAACATATTATAGGAAGTGGACTTTAGTGAATGTGGTAAGTATAAGCAGTGGTAATGCTCGAATGATGCCAAGTTTAAGGCATTATATAGCAGAGAGGTGGAATTCTTGGGAAATCAAATAGGAGAGGGTTCTCATCCAGACTATCCTAATTCGGGAGGGAACCAAAGTTGGAACAAGGAACGAGAAAATAGTTGGAGAGAGCAAAGAGATAGAGGTGGCAATTGGGAAGATCATGAACCTCAAAAAGATAGATATGTCCCACATCATGATCGTCCCAAACAAGAAGAACCAATTGGAATAGAGGTAAACCGAACCGATGAAATGGTAACAAGAATCTTCAACAAGGTTGAAGGGTTTGAAAAGGTGTTGAAGGAATTGACAAATGACTCATCCACCTTAACTTTAACACCCCGGAACCTAGTAGGCTAAACTAGAGCCAAAACGTGAGAGTTAGAGTCGAGGAGGTGGCAAAGGGCCAAGGGAGAGAACTAAGGCAGTCCACTTTCCCCTAGATGCTGCCCTAGTTACCACGACCACCACCAAGACTCGTGGTAGGGACCACGACACGTGGTGTGGTTCGTGGTGGGCTAGGCAGTGAGCTCCCCAAAGCAGCCCAAAACAACCTCCTCTTCATGACCCACTTCACCGCTCCTGGTGAAGACCACAAATCGTGGGAAGGTTCATAGAGGAGAGTTGGGTGTGTGGGTGTGGAAAGAAAGTGGCAAACCATTGCCTCAAGGCGGACGAGAGGGACCATTGCTCATGGCATGCACCACGACTCGTGGACCCCCTCGTGAAGGTGCATTGGGCTTATGGGCTAAAGGCACAAGTTACCTAGCCACTGCCTAACGTCCACGAGAGGGACCACGGATTGTGGTGCACCTCGTGGCACCTGGGCAGCTCACTTAAAGTGAGGGGTATTTTGGGAATTCTGGTTTAAGTCCAATGAAAGTGAAGTCATTTTGGGTAAGTTTAGGGTCACTATATAAGTCATTTTTAAGTCAAATTCACCCAAATTAAGTCATATTTTCACAATACCGAAATAATTCCCAAAGTTCATCTCCTCTCCAAAAATTCTCTCTAGAACTTCAAGGAAGAAGAAGAAGGAAGTTGGAGCTAGGGTTCAAGGTCTTATTCATGCATTGCACAAGTATACTTTGAGGGTATTTATGATATGTTCCTCTTATGGTATGATGATCAATGTATTGACTATGCTTATGACTTATGATTTTCCACTATCTTCAAAATGATGTTTTAACTCACTAAATTGCATGCATTCAAATGAAATATCCCTTTTAGCTTGTTTTCAATGTTTTTATGCATGGCTATCATACTTGGTGCATTTTTGTAGTAATGCCTACTTTTCCTACATTTTCCCAGAGTGTAGGGTTCGGTTCTCAAGGTGATCATCGTTGTGGCTAAACCTTGGATTTGCTTATTCTCCTAGCTTGTTGGTGAGTCCTCACGATTCAAGGACGGATGTTATCTCATTGTAGTTCATTTCTTGTATTTCCTTTTTGGACTATGTTCTATGGGTTGTGTCCCTTTTTCTTTTCGAATATTATAATAGATGGCTATATATGTTGAGACAAGTCTAGACTTCCGCTTTCATTTATGAAAATTGTGGACTTGAAATGTGTTTTTTACTCTTTATTGTTCTATTCTTATGTTATGATATGCTAAGTGGATTACATGGAATCTTTCGGGGTTCTATATGTCTTGTTACACCTAGGGGCTACCCCTTCGTCATGACAAACTTGGTAATTAGAGCACGAGGTTTATAATGATTCTAGGATGATGTCTTATAAGCCATGTCTAGTAGAGTCTTGTTCATGAGTGTGTAGCGCGCCACACTTATGAATGAGAGGCTACAAGATGATTAGGAAACTACACTTATTTCATTACTCTTATGTCATGCCATAGATTTTAACTCTATAAAGTTCCTCTCCTAACCCTTCTCTTGTGTCTTCAAGATATGAATACACGAAGGGCTAATGCTAGAAGGATGGAGGATGATAATGTGAATCAAGGAGCTCCTTTCTTAACTCATCAAGCTCTCGTTAGTCCTTTGGTTGAGAATGTGACCAATGCGGAGTTTAGGTCTACTATCCAAATGTTGGATCAAGCTGTGACAGCTCAAGCTAATAGAGAAGTTATAGGTTCGGTGAATTCTAATGTGAATTTGACTGCTTCAAGGGTTAGGGATTTTGAAAGAATGAACCCTCCTGAATTTCATGGCTGCAAAGTGGAAGAGGATCCTCAAAGGTTTATTGACGAGGTTTATAAAATACTTGCTATTATGGGGGTGTCTTCGGAAGAGAAGGCAGAGTTAACCACCTACCAACTAAAAGATGTGGGTCAAGTGTGGTATGATCAGTGGAAGGGTGAGAGACCAGTAGGAGTGGACTCGATAGAATTGGAATTGTTCAAATCGTCATATCTTGATAGGTTCTTTCCCCTAGAGTTGAGGGAGCAAAACCACTTTTATGCTCTTCAATATCGAGGTAACCAAGAGAGCTCCCCGAATGTGGTGACCAGTGTATTAATAATATTTCTTATTGATGTATATGCCTTGTTAGATCTCGGTGCTACTTTGTCCTTTGTGACACCTTATGTGACCATGAAGTTTGATATGCTCCCCGAAGTGTTATTAGAAATGTTTTCGGTCTTTACCCTGGTTGGTGATTATGTGGTGGCTAGGAGGGTTTATAGAAGATGTCCCATAGAGTTACTCTTGTTGAGTTGGTAGAGTTTGACATGTTAGACTTTGATGTGATTCTTGGTATGGATTAATTGCATGCATGTTATGTCTCTATCGATTGTAAAACTCGGTGGTTAGATTCCAATTTCCAAATGAGCCTATTATAGAATGGAAGATAATAGAGGTCAATATGTGTCCTAACTTAAAGCTAGAAAGATGTAAATTCAGAAACCCCTTCTCTTGAGTCGTTTCCTGTGGTTAATGAGTTCCTGAAAGTTTTTCCTGATGATTTGCCCAGTATTCCTCCAGAGTGGGAAATAAATTATGGT
Source organism: Solanum lignicaule (assembly GCA_029582545.1). NCBI lineage: Eukaryota > Viridiplantae > Streptophyta > Magnoliopsida > Solanales > Solanaceae > Solanum > Solanum lignicaule. The sequence continues at coordinate 18,050 of JAJOOF010013260.1, forward strand.
ATTGACTTGCTTACGGATACGTAACCTATCTCAATTCCTAATTATAGATTGGCTCCGAAGGAGTTAAAAAGGTTTAAGGAGCAACTAAAGAATTTGTTAGATAAGGGCTTCATTCGACAAAGTATCTCTCTATGGGGTGCTCCGGTGTTGTTTGTTATAAAGAAAGACGGGTCTCCTAGAATGTGCATTGATTATTGATGACTCCATAATTTGGACTCATTTAGGGCTTTATTTTGATAGATTTAGTGTCCTCAAATGCATATTTTGCCTCAATAATTGATGTAAATCCTTGAGTTTCAGCTATTTGGATTTAGAGACAAAGCATGGACACTGTGGAGCAAAACGGAACAAGGCAGCAGAAAGAACGAAGAAAAGAAGGCAAGGATCGCCGAAACCATTGGGCGAGTCGCTGAATAGTTGTAAGTTCGCCCAAAGATCCAGTGTGATGAGCCCTGAAGGAAAAGATCAAGTTGGCGATGAAAGGGAGCAGTCGGTGCATCGCCGAACAGTTTTGCGAAGCAAAACCATATCGCCTAATGATTTAAAACGCGAATAAGTTGAAGGCAAAAGCTGAAAGGCGATGAACCGGACCAAAGGGTCAATTTGGACTCATTTAGGGCTTTATTTTGATAGATTTAGTGTCCTCAAATGCATATTTTTCCTCAATAACTAATGTAAATCCTTGAATTTCAGGTGTTTGGAGTTAGAGACAAAACATGGACACTACGGAGCAAAACGGAACAAGGTAGCTGAAAGAACGAAGAAAAAAAAGGTCTGAGGATCATCGAACCCTTTGGGCCAGTCGCTGAATAGCCTTAACGTCACCCAAAGTTCTAATGTGCTGAGCCCTGTAGGAAAAGATCAAGTTGGTGATGAATGGGAGCACTCGGCGCGTCGCCGAATAGTTCCGCGAAGCAACACCATATCACCCAATGATTCAAAACACGAAGATGCTGAAGGCAAAAGCTGAAGGGCGATGTACCAGACTAAAGGGCGGATCACCGAGTACATCGGCGATCCCGACTAACTACGCTGAATGGCCCTTCGCAGCACCAATTTTCAAAAACTATAAATACCCATTTAATTATGTAGCTTAGTATCAAGTTGTATCGAATTATTACTGATTTTTAGAATATTTTCAGTTTGAATTTTTAGACTTTTTGGGAGACATTGTTCTTGAGCTTTGAAGATTTTGAAGGTTTTCAATACCAAGAAATTGGAAGTGGGTCTTGAAGAATATTCATCATTGACATGTTTAAAGACATTATTTATCGTACCCATTTGATGGAAACAGTTTTTGGTATCGATTTCTATCTCTCTTTCATATATAGCTAAAACACCAATTCTTGGGGTGTGATTATGTGAATATGGGTTGAACTTACTTTTAGGTCTTGCTAATTAATAGTTAATTTTTTGTTTAAATGTGATTTCATTCGGTAGTTGTGTATGAACTTAATGGAATTGTAGTTGCAAATATAATTTCATCTTCGTGTCTTTGGCTTGTTCGAGAGAGAGGTTTTAAGACCAAAACTACTGAATCGATAGCCGGTGGTTATTGGGTTATGGTGGGTTCAGCTCGAGAGAGTGAATCCTAGACTTTCTCCCACACATTCAGTAATGGGCTAAGGCGAAGGCTGAGAATAATTGCGGCTTATCGGTGTTTGAGAGAAACTGATTTAATTCGGGGTAAGTTGCTCGAGAGAGAATTTACCCCCACTAAACTCTAGCTTAGTTACAAATTTACAGCGATTTATTATCAATAGCATGTACCTGATTGTTTGGTGATCCCATATACCTTTCACATCCCAAGAATCCCGTCAACCTATCTCGCATCTTTATTTTTTTTTTTACTATTTTCGTTTTATTAGTTGATTACAAACCCCCCATTGATAATTGACATTCGTGTCACTTCTTGATTTAGTATGCTTTTATTCGTAAATATTTATAGCTATGTTTGACTAGAACATAATTTTACTTTTCTATTTAATTCTCGATTACTAACCGCTCCCTTGGGACTAGACCCCAACCCATTCGATTGGGTTATATTACTACACGCGATCGTTGACACTTGAATTGGAAGTTGTGTGTTTGATTACGTCAAACATTAAAATGGCGCCGCTGCCGGGGAGTGGTGTTAGTGGAGAATTTTTAGTTAAGTAAGATATTTGTTCTTGATTAATTATAGTTTTACTTACTTAATTTCTAGTTTTGTTTTTGCTTTATTGTGTTGAAAATAGGAAGTATGAGCGTAAACGGAAACAATGGCAGCCAAGTAGGCCATCAAGACTACATCGCAAACCTCAATGATGTCAACGAGCCTCATGCTAATGACACCCATCTCATGGGCAGTATTGGTGACAGTCGCTTACCTTTGGCCGAATGGAATGCGGTATTTCACATCACGAGTACTATGTTGCAACTCTTGCAACTAAAGGGTCTTTTTAGTGGTTTGGCTCATGAGGATCCCCATGAGCACATTAGAAACTTTGTGGATGTATGCATGCGGACCATTCTCTTTCAAGAATATCTCCAAAGAATCGGTGAGGTTAAGGTTGTTCCCGTTCTTGTTGATGGGTGAGGCGTGCAAGTTGCTGGCTGAATTGCCACGGGAATCCATCACTTCGTGGAAGGAGTTGGTCACCGCATTTCAAGTGCAATTTTTCCCTCCCTCGAAGTTGATGACTCTTCGGGATAGCATTTAGAGGTTCAAGCGTCTAGAAGGAGAGCCTATCCATGAAACTTGGCTGCGATTCAAAAAGTTAGTGCTTCAATGCCCAACCCATGGCTTGCTTGATAACTTGTTGTTGCACTATTTTTACCGGAGTTTGGATTCGGTAAATAAGGGTGTTGCTGACCAACTCTCTTTGGGGGGTTTGATGCAGCAACCTTATGCGACAGTTGCTCAGCTCTTAAATGGCATGACTAGCATAAACACGGCATGGTATACCCGTGAAGACCAGGTCTCCCCTCTAACGTTCAAGTAAACTAAGGAACAAATGGAGAAGGACCAAGAGAGGGACCAAAACATGGCCAAGATCATGACATAACTTGATATTTTGTCTAAAAATGTCATGGGAGCTAGTGCTCGAAGTGTCAATGACGTGGGTGTCGGGTGTGCTAACTCAAATGAGTGCAAGTTTAAAGCCTTGTATAATGAAGAGGTAAATTTCCTAGCCAACCAACGCGATGGCTATCGTTCAAACTACCTGAGGCATGGTGGTAACCAAGGTTGGGCTAGGGATGAAGGATGGAAAGATCGAGATCGTGAATTGAGGGATTGTAATCTGAATTGGAAGGATATGGAGAAGGATAGGTATGTGCCTCCTCACGAGCGCCAAAAGCCAAAAGATTTGGAAAGTGGTCGGTCTTTGGATATGCTCTCTAGCATCCTCAACAAAGTTGAAGGGTCAAACAAGATTTTAAAGGAAATGAAAGAAGATGTGTCTACCCTTAGCCAGACCGTCACCTCTCAGTCAGTGTCGATCAAGCAGTTGGAGACCCAAATGGGTCATATATCGTCTCATCTCAACCCGAGACAGCAGGGGGGTTTGCCTAGTGATACTATGGCTAACCCCAAGAATGAGGTTTAAAAGTGGACTTGCATCGTGCCCCGACGTTAACTAAGGCGTTTCTTGGGAGGCCATCCAAGACCCTTTTTTGCTTTATTTTGTTTTGATAAAATAAATGTGTGTTGATTGTGTAGGTGGAAGTGTGGAAAGTGTTCAAGATGTGCAGATTGGCGAGCATCAGGTCCATTCAGCGAATCACCGAAGAGGTCAGTGACCCCAACATAGACCACCGTTAGACTCAAAGCAATTTTAATGTAGAGTCTGTAAAACTCGGCGAGCCTAGCCTACCATGTTGGCGAACCCAATGGAGGCTGCCGTTTGGACCCCCGCAATAACTGAAGGAACTGTAAAATTTGGCGAGGTGAATGACTACTCAGCGTGTTGCCGAGTGGTTCAGCGAGCACGACTAATGTCACCGAATTGGTGTGAACTGAACAGTTTTCTAGGCCAAAGGTTTAAAAGTCTCAAATTCATTTACTTTCCCTCACTTTTCATCTTCCCAACCTCACACCCGCATTCTAGTTTCTATATTTCTCGCATTTTTTGTGTATTTTAGTCGTTGATTAGTGTTCGGATTGTGTATTACTTTTCCGCCTAGCATTTCAATCTTCATTAATCGGCATCAAAGGTTGGTTTTCCAAACTCTGAGATTTTCTTATCAAAATTGTACTCATTCGCAGTAATCTTATCGTGTTGTTGTGTGCTGGACCTCTCTAACAGATTCGGTAGGTTTGAATGCCTGATTTAATTTGATATACTTGCCCGTAATGATTTTATTGTCGAATCCCATAGGTTTGTACTTAAAATGAAGTAAATTTTGTGAGTATCATGCTTGGGTGTTATGGGACTGGGCTTAATTTAACTAGAGCATGCTTTGATTTTGTTTTCGGGGGTTGCGGTGTTGAATTCGAGAAGTTGGGTTGAAAATAGGCACTTTGGGCCGTTTGGCGAGCTGGGTCGAGCTCACCGAACCACTCGGTGGTTCGCCTAATGTCCCCATCTCGCCATTAATTTCATGCTTTATTTGATGATTGATTCTGTAACTTTTGGTGAGAAGCCTGAGGTCGCCGAAAGCACTCGGCCACTTACTGAAAGTCTTCTTTATCTCCCTTGTCTGCTCCCCTGTATCCCTTTGCACTATAGCTTTTAACGAACTAACTCTTGATCGCCAAATGATGTTGGTGATTCGCCGACCGAGTCGGCAAGTTTGCTTGCAACTAATTTTCTATACAACTATAGAATGTTTTTCTAACCTTGTCTTAAAGTTGCAGACATGGCCAAAATCAAGGTTGCAGGTGAAAACAAGACTCCCCGAACGAAGGGAAAGAGGATCGTCACCAATGTAGAGGCAGCTTCATCCAAAGTCAAAGCTACCAAACCTCCCTCATCTGGTGGGAAGGAGGATAAAGGAAAGGGCAAAGAAGCCCGGGAAGCCCATCAATCTTCTTGTCGGAAGCCCATTTCAACTATTCCATGAAACCCTAATGTTCATTCATGGTCCCGGGGGTTCTATGCAGCTGTGCAAGCCTGTTGGGCGGATTTGCAAGTGGCCACTCGTAGTAGGCCTGGCACTGTTGATGCTTTGGAGATAGTTCTGGATACTGATGCCCAGATCTCGAGCACTACTCTTGGCACTGATGCCCAAACAGATGGAGCGACTACTTAGACATGATCCCCTCTTTACCTCCCTCTCAATCTTACTTTATTTTAAATTTTGGATAATGTTGTTTGCATTTGAGGACAAATACTTTTATTTGTGGTGGGGTGAGGCCCACCTTTGTATTCTTTTGTGACTGATGTTTTGATCGTGTATTTGGGTTGTGAGCCATAGTGTTGTGTTGTACACTACTTTTCCCGGATGTTTGAGCTTGTGGCTCCTTATGCTTTAATTACAAATGATTTTTTACCCCTTCCAAAGACAATTTGCCACCTCTTGTATGTGTTGAATGTGGTTGTTCTCTTGCAAATTTGAATATCGGTTTTGATCAATACCGATGAATTGAAAGTGCTCATAATCAAACATAAATGAATGTGCGGCTATAACGAGGCCAATTGAAGTTGCATAGACAATATGTGAACTCTTTGCATCTCGGTGTGACTAACCAATTATCGAATTGAGTCTCTTATGATGAACATTGCACACTAGCGAAAGTGTGGAGTCTTGTTTGACTTTGGTGTCAATGCCTTGTGTGATGAACTTACCGTGAACCATGCATGATGACACCTAGAATTTGCCCCGTTGGTCCGGTTGACTAAGTGATGCAATTTCTTGAGATGATCTTTGGTAACTTTAAAGAGTTTGAACCAATTTGAAAATATACCTCGTTTGTGGCTTACCTTGTGCGTGTGTGAATCTCTTTTGAGCACCCTTTGAGCCTTGACCTTTTCTTGGAAGAAACTTGGTAACATTGTAACTTCTCCTTATCCATCACCCCTAATCCTCATGATCTTTGGTTTGTTTGAATATCCAACCTAGGCCAAAAGCCTTAGTTAAGGGTGTGGTGAAAAAGACAAGACAAATCAAGTAAATGCAAAGAACTCCCTTGTGCCCATGTTTCGAGAAAAATGGAACCCCTCCATTAAAAAAAAAGTTGTGAAATAAAGTTGTGGAAATACAAAGAAAATGGGGGTTTCCAATTAATCATGGAAGATGAATAAGAGGTGACTTTTGAGCTTGAATGAAACTGATAAAGGAAAGGAAACAAGGTGTTGTTCACATCATATTTCATGAGGATTTCTAGCCTATAAGACTAAATGACCATACCATTACACTCAGCCCCGTTTCAAGCCTTGAAAAGACCTTTTTGATCTTCTATGAGCTGAAGCAAAAGTCAATTGGAAAATAAGGGCAAACCTATGGGTGAAATCATGCATTGTGTTTATCTTTGTGAGTGTGAGTGTTGATCTTCATTCTAGAGCTTTAAATGATTGAACCATTGTGTGTGAATATGGAATCATTCTTTGTGTGAGGGCATTTGCATATCTTTGTTAAGCTTGAACTTGCATTTGAAGCAAGTATAGTGAGCTTGAGATTCTTTGGTAATGGTGAGTCACACCTTAAATTCTTTGAGTGCACAATTGATCCTTGCGCAAGTAAGTTGAGACTTTTTGTGTGCATTCATGATTGAGTCATATTTGAGACATCCTTTTTGAACTGCTGCACTTGAGTTTTACTTTAGGACAAGCAAAAGTTTAAGTTGGGGTTGTTGATGAGTCCACAATTTGGACTCATTTAGGGCTTTATTTTGATAGATTTAGTGTCCTCAAATGCATATTTTGCCTCAATAAATGATGTAAATCCTTGAGTTTCATGTATTTGGAGTTAGAGACAAAGCATGGATACTATGGAGCAAAACAGAACAAGGAAGCTGAAAGAACGAAGAAAAGAAGGCCTGAGGATCGCTGAAGCCATTGGGCGAGTCGCCGAATGGCCGTAACCTCACCCAAAGCCCAAAGTTCCAGTGTGTTGAGCCTTAAAGGAAAAGATCAAGTTGGCGATGAAAGAGAGCATTCGGCGCGTCACCAAACAGTTCCGCGAAGCAACACCATATCGCCCAATGATTCAAAACGCGAAGATGCTGAAGACAAAAGCTGAAAGGTGATGAACTAGACCAAAGGGCGGATCGCCGAGTGCATTGGTGATCCCGACTAACTGCGCCGAATTATCCTTCGCAACACCAATTCTCGAAAACTATAAATACCCATTTAATTTTGTAGCTTAGTATCAAGTTGTAGCGAATTATTATTGATTTTTAGAATATTTTCATTTTGAATTTTTAGACTTTTTGGGAGACATTGTTCTTGATCTTTAAAGATTTTGAAGGTTTTCAATTCCAAGAAATTGGAAGTTGGTCTTGAAGAATCTTCATCCTTGACGTGTTTAAAGACATTATTTATCGTACCCATTTGATGGAAACACTTTTGGGTATTGATTTCTATCTCTTTTTCATGTCTAGCTAAAACCCCAATTCTTGGGGTGTGATTATGTGAATATGGGTTGAACTTACTGTTGGGTCTTGCTAATTAATAGTTAATTTGATGTTTAAATGTGATTTCGTTCAGTAGTTGTGTATGAACTTAATGGAATTGTAGTTGCAAATATGATTTCATCTTCGTGTCTTTGGCTTGCTCGAGAGAGATGTTTTAAGACCAAAACTACTGAATCGATAGCCGGTGGTTATTGGGTCATCGTGGGTTCAGCTCGAGAGAGTGAATCCTAGACTTTCTCCCACACATTCAGCTAGAGAGAGAGAGAAAGGGCTAAGGCGAAGGCTGAGCATAATTGCAGCTTATCGATGTTCGAGAGAAACCGATTTGATTCGAGGTAAGTTGCTCGAGAGAGAATTTACCCCCACTAAAGTCTAGCTTGGTAACAATTTACAATGATTTACTATCAATAGCATGTACCCTATTGTTTATTTGAGCCCATATTCCTTTCACATCCCAAGAATCCCGTCTCCCTATCTCGCATCTTTATTTTTATTTTTATTTTTCGTTTTATTAGTTGATTACAAACCCCCATTGATAATTGACATTCGTGTCACTTGTTGATTTAGTATGCTTTTACTCGTAAATATTTATAGTTATGATTGACTAGAACATAATTTTACTTTTCTATTTAATTCTCAATTACTAACCATTCCCTTGGTACTCGACCCCAACCCATTCGGTTGGGTTATATTACTACACGCGATCGTTGACACTTGAATTGGAAGTTGTGTCGTTGTTTACATCAAACATCAATTATTGTCAATTGAATATGGTGACCATTAAGAACAAATATCCTCTTACGAGAATTGATGACTTATTTGACCAACTTCAAGGGGCTAGTTATTTTTCTAACATTGATCTTCGTTCGGGCTATCACCAATTGAGGGTGAGAGGGGATGATATTCCAAAGACGGCTTTTCAAACCTAGTATGGTCATTATGAATTCCTAGTAATGTCGTTTGGGTTGACTAATGCTCTGGCACTTGATGAATAGAGTGTTTAGGCAATACCTAGATATGTTTGTGATTGTGTTTATCGATGATATTTTTATCTATTCAAGGAGTAAGAATGAACATGTGGACCATTTGAAAATTGTGTTGTAAGTTCTTAAGGACCAATAACTTTTTGCAAAGTTTAGCAAGTATGAATTTGGCTAAGGTCCGTAGCTTTCCTTGGTCATATTGTGTCAAGCAAGGGTATTGAGGTAGATCCTAAGAAGACGGATGTGGTTAAAAGTTGGCCAAGACCTCTAAGCCCTTCCAACATTAGAAGGTTTTTGGGTTTGGCCGGTTACACTAGAAGGTTTGTTGAGGGATTTGCTTCCATTTCTTCTCCTTTGACAACTTTGACTTAAAAGAAAGCTAAGTTTGTGTGGTCGGAAGCTTGTGAGAAAAGTTTCCTAGAGTTGTAAGATAGACTTACTTCCACTCCGGTGTTGACCTTACCGGAAAGTACAGATTGTTTTGTGGTTTGTTGTATTGCCTCTCGAGTGGGGTTGTGATGTGTGCTTATGCAAAATGGTAAGGTAATTTCCTATGTTTCAAGGAAACTTAAATTCAATGAGAAGAATTATCCTACCCATGTGTCACGACCCAAGGGTACCCCCTAGGCGTAACAAGGCATATAGAACCCCGAAAGGGCCCATGTAAGCCACATATCATATCATAACATAAGCATAGAACAATATAGAGTAAAAACGCATTTCAAGTCCAAAATTTTATAAAGGAAAGCGGAAGTCTAGACTTGTCTCAATTTAGCCATCTATTATTATAGTCCAATTGAAAAGGGATACAGCCCATACAACATAGTTCGAAAGTGAAATACTAGAAATGAAACTACAAGTGATACATCCGTCCTCGAATCATGAGGACTCACAACCAACTAGGAGAATAGTCGAATCCAAGCTTGAACCAAATGATGACCGCCTTAAGAACCGGACCCCACACTTGGGGAAAATGTAGGAAAATATGGGTTAGTACAAAAATCTACTAAGTGTGATACATGCATAAAAACCTTGAAACATGCAAAAAGGGACATTTTAGTTGAATGCATGCAATTTACTAAGTTAAAGCATCATTTTGAAGGAAAAGGAAAGCATAAGTCATAAGCATATTCATTACATAGATCATCATATAATAAGAAAGACACACCATAAGTACCCTCAAAGCATACTTGTGTAATGCATGAATAAGATCCCATAATCCCATCCATACTAAGTAAAGTTTCTTGAGTAACCATAGTTCCTAATTCATATTCTTGTCATAGTCGGAGTAAGCCTTAACCGACATAGACCATGTGAGCCTAGCATGGAATCTGGTGTTACCCACACCCTAAAGGGTTGTCCAACTTGCCTAAGGTAAGACCATGGTTTGTTAGCTTTTAGGGCACGTAGTAATGGGATAAAGAGATTATTACTAGAAACCCGGACTCAACTGGTGTAAAAGCTTTCATCTCATTTTCAATATCCAGTCGATACTAAGCATTTATCCCACGGAGTACATATTAAGTCTTGACTTAAGTTCATATTCACGGAAGAATGCCTTGACACTCAATCCAACATAATTCATAAGATAGCTCATAGATTCAATAGGTGAGAATAGCCTTTCAACCTTAGAATCATCATGATGTAAGAAAATCTTTCACATTATATTCATTATGTGTTCATGATAATAGACTTTCAATAAAAAAAAAATATCATAATAATCATGGACACTTCACTCTCAAAGTGTTCTTAAAGCATATACATAAATGTCATAATCATGTATACATCATAATATACCCTTCAAGGATCAAGGATCACATTCAATCAACACATCTAGAATTACTACATTAGACATGGATGATAACATAATTCAAATATCACAATTACTACAAGCATAATCTCATAATAATCTTCTTTCATCAATTCACCCACATCACAAGGTCATAAATTAGAAAGATGGGGATTTCATAGATTCTTTGGAGATTTCATCATAAAACCATAACAAAACATCAATTCAGTCATAATATAAAGTAATTAAATCAATAAAATCATTTTTGTATGGAATACATGACTTGGAGCAAAACCCTAGCTTTTGGGGAATTACTAGTTTTGAAATTGAATTTGGAGGGACTCCATGGATGCAGACTATCCATGGATGAAGGACTATCATACCTTAGCTATGAATTTCCAACGAATTTGAGTAGAAAAGTTTGTTCCTTCAACCTTAGCTTTCACTTTTTTCTTCTTCTTCCTTGAAGTTCTAGAGAGAGTTTTGGGGGAAAAGTTGGTTTTGATTTGTGATTTTGGAATTATGAGGAAGATGACTTAATTTGGTGAATTGAAAACCTTATTTAGTTAGTCTAATTTAGTGTAAATTGACGTCACTTAATATTAACTTAAATTGGAAAACCCCATAATGCCTCTATGTGTAATTGCTAAATCGCAGTTTTAGGCCTCACCCACAACCAGATGACCACGGTCCGTGGATGGACCCACAGGGCGTGCTGGTGAACCATGGGTTGAGATTCTATGGCTTGTTTTTCAAGTCTTGACCCATGACCCCTCACCCACGGGGCGTGGGATGACCCACGAGGCGTCGGTCACCTCTGTGGGTCACGCCAGGCAGCCTCATAAGGTTTTTCTTCAAGGACCCATGGTTGGTCCTTGGGGTTTAAACCTTGACGTTCTAACACAAAAACATTTATTTTAAGGTATAGGGAGGTACATTCAAGGCTCTAACCCTAATGTAAAGCTCTAGTTTAGCCTACTAGCTTCTGGAGTGTTACACCATGACCTTGAGTTAGCGGCAGTTGTGTTTGCCTTAAAAAATATTCAAGCATTATTTGTATGGGTTCCATGTGGATATTTTCACCAATCACAAGAGTCTACAATATGTCTTTCGTCAAAAGGACTTAAATGTCCGCCAAAGGAGGTGGTTAGAATTATTGAAAGACTATGATATGAGTGTCCTTTATCACCCTGGTAAAGCTAATGTGGTAGCGGATGCACTTAGTAGGTTTTCCATTGGTAGTGTGGCTCATGTAGAGGACGAAAAGTAATATTGGTTCGTGATGTGCAAAGGTAGGCCCAACTAGGTGTTCAACTGGTGGATTCCACTAAGGGTGGTGTCATGGTCCATAACAGTTGTGAATCATCCTTTGTAATGGATATGAAGTCTAAACAAGGCCTTGATCCTATATTAGTGGAATTAAAAGAGGCGGTACTTAAGAAATCCGTTGAGGCTTTCTCCCAAGAGGGAGATGGTGTTCATCGTTACCAAGGTCGGTTATGTGCTCCAAATGTTGATGGTTTGAGGGAACAAATTCTAGAGGAAGCTCATAGTTCTCAGTATTATATTCATCCGGGAGCCACAAAGATGTACCGTGATCTACGGTAAGTCTATTGGTGGAATGGGATGAAGAAAGATATTTCGATATTTGTAGCCAAATGTCATAATTGTCAACAAGTTAAGGTTGATCATCAAAGGCTGGGAGGCTTATCCCAAGATATAAGTATTCCCACTTGGAAGTGGGAAGATGTAAACATGGACTTTATTGTTGGTTTGCCTCGCACCCGGAGACAACATGATTCTATTTGGGTCATTATAAATCGGATGACAAAATCATCCCACTTTATTCCCGTCAAGGTTTCCTTTTCGGCGGAAGACTATGCTAAGTTGTATATAAGGGAAATGGTGAAATTGCATGGAGTTCCTCTATCTATTATTCCCGATCGGGGTACTCAATTTACTTCTAACTTTTGGAAGCCATTCCAAAAAGGACTTGGTACTAAGTTTAAGCTTAGCACAACTTTTCATCCCCAAACCGATGGAAAAGCGGAGCGTACCATCCAAACATTGGAAAATATGTTAAGGGCATATGTAATAGACTTCAAGGGTAATTGGGATGGCCATTTTCCATTAATAGAGTTTTTTGTAACACCCCGGAAATTAGTGAGTTCTAGAGCCTTTCGTAGGAGTTTTGGAGTGTTTTAGGAAGATTAAAACTCGTAGAAACGATTCCCGTACTTATAATGGAGGTTTTAGGGGCTATACGTCAAGGTACGACCCCCAAGGACCACCCAAGGGGTCCTTGAGGGGGACCCCAAAAACAGTCCCCAAAACTGGAATTTGGCAGCACCTACGGATGCCACTACTGGCCGTAGATGGACCCACGCCCCGTAGGTGGGGGTAGTGGGTCAAGGCCTGTTAAGGCCTGCAATCTTCAAACTGCAGACTCCATCCACGAAGCAGCAGCATGCTACGTGACCCCACCCACATTCCGTGGGTGGTGGTTTTGTGGGTCACTGGCAGTTTTCAGCTTTTAGTTTTAAGTCAAGTGTTTAGGGGTTAAGTTAGTAATTAGTTAGGTATTAGGGTGGTAGATTAGTTATTTAATTATCCACCTATAAATAACTAATAAGACCCTAAACTAAGTCATTAGCTCATTCATCTTAGAACCCCCAAATTACTCTCATGAAATCCTCTATGTAGAAGTGAAGAAGAGGAAGAAGAAGAAGAGAAGAGAAGAGGGCAGTGTTTCTTCATTGAATCAAGCATTATTTAGGGCTTCGAAAATAGGTATGTTAAGCTTAATCATCTATGGGTTATTCCACCCATAGAGCCCCATAGTTTCCCCCAATTTTGAACTCAAAAACGTAATTCTAGCTAGGGTTATACTTGCATGGAGGGTAGGGTTTGGGTGTGATTCCAATCTAGTGGATAACACCCAATTATGATTGATTTAGCTTTGTTTAATGATATTATGATGATTTCATGTGAGTTTTATGGTAAACCCTAATCTAAATTGATGAATGTGATCTTTGTGGGTTTATGGCATTAGAGGCAAAGTTGAAGGTTCATAGGTGATCTTCCTAAACCAATGTCATGAGTAGTAATTGATCAAAGTTAGGATCATATAATCATGAATTGAACTGAACTCTATTGTATATGGTTGATCTTGACTTGTAAAGTTAGAATTGAACCTTTATGATCAGTTGAGACTAGAACCACCTAGTAATGAAAGATGTGATCAAGTTACCTTGAAATCTAGGTATAAAGAAAGTATTAAGAAAGAAACCTTGAGAGTAAGGTTGTGACCATGATAGCTAGGGCTTTAGGGGGAAGCTGATGTGATTAACTATTAATGCCAAGGCTTTGAGAGTAAAGTCTAAAAGAGAATAGAAGTCTAATAGGTTGGATTGTGGTGAAAGGCCTATACTCACCTAACCTACCTTATGAATGCTTGATAGATGAAAGTGATAGAATCATTTGAACATGGATGGATTTTCAAGGACATCCTTCCATAAGAGATGAGTGTTAAGCGCTTAACAAGTAAATCTTGGGGTGTATGCTTGGCTCCAACTGGATATTGACAATGATATGGAGTGTCACACAAGAGAGGGTCCCGGCTCAAAGTAGAAAGGAGAACCACACCTAGTTGATGTGAGGACTATCCAAGTTAAAGGGGGAACTCCTACGTAGTAGAGTGAGGGTTTTTCCAAAGTTAGGTCTCATGATTTGGGAGAATTCACATAGTTGAGTTAAGGTTCCTAGTAGCAATATCCATATCCTATGAACTAAGAGATGCTTAAAGAAGCCTCTCATAGTGTTCTAAAGCATAATTGAACTAAGACTAAGTTAATGAAGTACCTCATAGTGTTCAAGAGTATAAGTGGACTTAGGTGTCACGACCCAAGCCTAGGGCCTAGACGTGACATGGCGAATGAAGAACCCGAAGGAACCCCAAACAAGCCTCTCAAACTTGTCATCACACTTCATCGGTCACGGAAGTACATTCAACATTAATTAACGGGAAATAGGGACTAAGGGAAAACCATTTCGAAATGACATCATAGAACAAAAGTCAAGCTCATTTACAAAATACTTGTCCAACGCACACCTCTACATACATAGATAGGACGGGGCCATGACATTCTACCGGCTCCCCTCATAGTCAAAATACAATTG